>JAWQUT010000760.1:164565-180514 GCA_033807755.1 Ellobium chinense
CTCTCTCTCTCTCTCTCTCTCTTTTTCTCCCCTCATCTCTCTCTCTCTCTCTTGCCTAACTTCGCTCCTAACCCAAGGTTTACCCTTAACATTAACCCAAACACATTTTGAGAAAGTTTCAGTAGAATGTCAAACTAATCCCCACCCCCACCCCACCTTATTTCCCCACTCAAAAAAAGCAACCCAAAACATTCGTCCAGGTTGTCAATACCTTTTATACACCTGAGTGGGACAGTGTAGTTGAAAAGCCCCCCAGCCATCCTCTGGCCGTAACCCGTCATTCCTGTTAGCAAAGAGGAAGTTGACACTCAACTCATTAGCGTCCACCTCAAGCCATGACGTTAGAGTTGTCAACAACAACAGATACCATAGCTGCTGGAAAAGAATATGGAGTAGATTAATGTACAGTACTGTGTGAGACGACAAATGTATATTTATCATGTTTTACATTTATTGGGGGTGGGAGGTTGGAGAAGGTGGGGAGCCCGGTTTGTAGCCATTAATAGTAAATAGCATTATATCTTCTGATTCTGTTCTGTATAAGGTGTGGATGTTACTCTAAAACCTTACATTGGACCATCAAATTCACTGACTCGTCAAACTACTCAAAGGCATGACAGGGAACACAGAATAAGAACAAGTCTACAACAAAGAAAAACGTATGGAGAAGAACGGGAAACCAATCTGTATAACCGTTTCCTTTATGCATAATGAGGCAAACAATCGACACTTAATTTTATTACCACCTACATAATATCTCAGCCACCTGAATATTTCGATTGCCTGTACGTATATACCGATTACTTGTATATCCGACCACCTGTATATCCCGGACACAGTATATTCTACCTGTTTATTTTCGACGGTCAAATATAATTATCTCGACCACCTGGATATCACGAGCATCTGTATGTCCCGACCACATAAATTGCCCTACCAACTGTATATACGGCTACCAAATATATTCCGACCACCTGCAATGACGACCGGATCTCAGGCTCCACCGTTCATAGGTAAAATTATATACTGTGATCTCTTATACCGACCAATCGTTTAACTCCGATGGTTCTCCGTTTCTGTCGTGCCACGCAGTAAAAAGAAGTACTGGAATGAAATAGTATTATCTAGTCTATTTTTTTAATATACCGTGAGGCAGCCCCAGGTCTGCCACCAAAATTTAAATTACGTAAAGAATGAAGAGGAGAAAGAGTTTCTTTATATCTAGTGAACAATCACTATGGGATAAAAAAATGTCTCAAGCATTGCCTGTCTGAAACACGAACAGCGCTGGCTGTATCTATTTATATCATTATAAATATATATATTCAGGTTTTGCTGAAACTCCTTATACCATTGTGATTTCCTAACATTCCACAGATTTTGACGCCGTACACGAATTCTTATACTGTCGACCTGGAATCCGTTAATGATGCCAACATTTTCATTTGACCTAATTTGTGTGGTACAACCCTCCAGGGACCAGCCTAAAACGGACGGTATTCATGTTTCTCTCTGTTCACGTGCAGCTTTTATTTTAGTGGCATTACTCATAATTGGAGGGTAGGACAGAGACCAACAACATTTTCCTTCTTAATCATGACATTGATTCACATACAAACCGGGGACCACAATAATTATTTAGCAAAGACGAGGGAAAATAAATGTACAAGTCCTATAGGCGGCCAGTAACAGTAATGGAGTTAAAATAAAACAGAGGAGAGAACGAGAAGACAATCGAGAGGAGAGCTGAAAGAGGATTTGCAAACCTCTCAGTCTTATTAGATATCGTGTTGGATAATGAGAGATCAACAATAATGAATGAAGTCTCAGTGAAATTGTCTATGTTATGTAGGTCCAACACGTGTATGTTTTGGACCGTGGTGAAGAATATTAGACTTACGATGTCCCACGACATTAAAAACAATACGAGGAGTAACAGTAATGCGATCTACACTTGTGTTAACACAATAAAAGCTACAACAATAACAACAACTACTACTATTACTAATGAATTGAAGTGTGATTTCAGACGAAGACACCGGAAACAGCATCTTGACCTTAACAAAAGCGAAGATCAGTCATAACGATAATCAACAACATAAGTGTTAAGTACAACAGCACCATCTGCAATAATAACAACCGCAACAACAACAACAACAACAACAACAACAACAGCTATTACTAGTGATGTGAATTGTGATATCAAAAGACACCGGAAACAGCAGCCTGACCATAACAAAAGCGAAGATCAGTCATAACGATAATCCATAACAAAAGTGTTAAGTACAGCAGCACCAGCAGCAGCAATACTAACAGCAACAACAACAACAGCAATAACGTCGACAGCAACAACGACGAAAGGTAACACAAATGCCATCACAAACATGATAAATAGACTATGCCATTATAGTATACAAACATTCAAAACAAATACACTATCTAACTAACTAACTAACAATTAAAACAAACAAACATTCAATCAAATGATGGTCTCGAATCCACCTCTAACTAGCATACCTTCCAAGCTAGGAACATGTTGACCACAGTACTGATCTCTGTCAATGAAAATGACTGCGTAGGTCCTACCACGACAATCCCACCTTACTGGTGACCCAGACTCTGACCTCAGGCTGACCCCCTCTACCACCCGTTCCGCATGCCTGAACCTGCCTGGTTAGTACACTAAGTCTGTCAGAAGCGGCACGTCTCGATCTTCACTGAATGGGCAACTATCAGTGTTATAACCCGCACATCAAGAGAAGGTGAACATTCATAAATCTGAAGTTACTTGAATTCCATTTTAATAAATAATGCACTAATCAACAACTTTAGGTGTAGGGTCTAACTATAAGAATGCTGTCCTAGAAAGACCCCTCCCAGTATTTGGCTATTTGTTAGGATTAAAACATAACAGCGAAAATATACCTTGTAGTGGACGCCTCATTAGGAGGCAGAGCTTGGGGTCTAGCGCTCCACCCCTGGGGGCCCATCAGGTTACAGACTTCTAATTGGCTGAAAATAGCATGTTACATGCGTTAGGAAGACAGTAAAAAATCTGTCCAAAGGAGAATGGGCCCTAGATTTGTGAACCTACCTGCGAATTATTTTACATTCTCTCCTGATTTTGTAAATTAAACCTGAAGTTTGGGTCATTCGCTTCGGTTTCGGTGTGGCCTTCTCTGCGGAGCACTTGTCGTTAAGGAAACTGGTTAGCTTGTTTACACCTTTCGATGTATCAGTTCGCAGCTCGAAAACGAACTGCAAGATCTATATTTTGAACATCATTTTTAATAAGCTCATTGAATTCTGCAAATAATTAAAGAAGACCTAGAGATTGTGGAATTTCTTGCAAGTGACAGTAGAGAAAACAGTTTATTGGCTTAAAGAGGGAAATTGGATTAGGCCTTTGTAACCATCAGGGCAATTGAATGTGCAATTGAAGGGTTTCATGACAAAACGTGTTATCCACCAACATGATTTTTTTAGCGTATTCTAGATACTTCATGTAGCAATAGGTGTATTTAGTATATTCTACATGTATATTTCCATTCCATAGAAGGACATTTGATCTACATTATTTAAGACTTAAATTTCGCCGTTCATATAAAAATATGCTTTGTATCTGGTTTGTTTTGCTACAACCCCCGAATGGTGTATAATGCGTTTTGCCATGAAGCCCTTCAATTGTAAAATGCGCTACGTCTCTAAAGGAACATGCTTGTCTTGGACTATATAGTTTTATAGTGTCCCTGAAGTATGCTCCACAGCCATATCAGTCCAATATTACTAAGCTTATGTTAATTGTGTACCCCGGATTGGAGTCATTACCTTTCTTGTTGGAAAAATTGATCTGTGGGTTGGTGGTAAGTGAAAAGGAGGGAAAGAGAAATACCATCCAAAGTGGCTTTCGCTAAACGTGGACATCATGGTAATAGATGAGAGAAATTAGGTGGGTCGAAGAGGGAGTGCGGGTGGAGAGGGAGGAAGCAGGAGAAAGGGAGACGGCCGAGAATCTTGCAGTCTGTTTGATGCAGCTCTTTCGATGTATTTGTCCCAAACCCGATGGCAATGCTCAAGATATTATTATAATTAATAATGCCATTAGTTCTAGACGTAGGGTGAATGTACAACCGAGGATATAAACATTCAGCTGAATATCATATAGCGTCATTCATGGACAAAATGTCGTCAGCGTCGTTCCACAATCGCCCAAGTCAAATTTGGCAGTTTTGAGCAAATAAAAAAAAAACGTTTTATTTTTATAGGAATTAGACTTCCGCAGTTGTGATTTTTTTCGTTAAAAACTAGGAATCAGTGAACGAATCAAAACGAAATTTCACTGACAGGATCTCTTCAGTCTACCAATTGGGCTGAGCGCTTCAGCTAAACACCCTTAAAAATCGACTTAGGCGATTGTGGAATGACGCTGACGATGTATTAACAAACCCTAGGTGTATCTGAGTGCCCAGTCCCGCCACCGCCCCTGATGGTACAAGCCAAAAAGACCGCCCACCGCCGAGAGGACAGGGAAGAAAATTACTGGAATTCACCACGGGAACTGAGCTGGGAGTTGGCCCAAGTCGTGACCATAGAGTGGGTTGTGTTCAGTTCAGTGTGGTCAACGAACGCCTTCATAGGATGACATTAGTAAGCGAGGAGGTGGGCAGGGAGGGTGGGGTTAGTGAGTGGAGGCACTGGCAATTAGCTGAAAGCAGGGGCGGATCTGCTGGTGGGCAAACTATGGAGTTACAAGAGGACAGGGAGGGCCAATGGAAAATGTTAACAACTACAAAAGTTGTTAAATTTGAGGACAAAGATGGGGTTAATTGACAGCTAGTCAATTCTCGTATGTTGGTATTATATTATTTTGTACATTGTTTTGTGTGTCGATTGTATTATGCTCTATTTCAAATGTGCTAGATAGATTTCCTCTTGACAGTGACTAAAACAATCAATTATCCTATCGTGTCCTAGTTTATGTCATCAATTTTAATGAAATTGAATTAATTACCTTAAAAAAAAATAGGGCGTTTAAGGNTCTTCATAATGTTAAGAATATTTTAGAACCAGTATTTTTGCAATGACAAACTATTTTCCCGATCGACCGTGGATTTCATTTTTGCGTCAGTTTAAACACTGACACTAAAATTTGACTCATATGAGATAACAATTCCCCTTTAAACCTTCACACCCCCACACCCCTCTTCAAATGTTTGTCTCATTTACGCTCTCAGTTCGGCCTCCACAACAACAACAACAACAACAACAACAACAACCAGCAATAATAACTAACCACAGCAACGGCAAAAACATACACGAACAGAAATGACAACGACAACACCAACACAGCTGTACAGTCTACTAGTATTTGTGAACGGGAACCAGCTGATAACACACAGACGCCAGTCACCAAAATTCGGTGTTGGCCAAAGCTTGAAGTGTAATGCATGAACTGATGTGTTTTGCGCATTAAATCCACAGACAGTTCAAAAAGCCGAATACGAAACATCATTGTTGTGTCATCGTGATGTCCAGGAAAGTGAGGTAAAGACAACCAGTATGTAATGTTCAAAGCAGGATATTGGAAGGTTTTTGGTCAGAGTACAGTTGGCAGGAAATAACCGTTTTAGATTGCTAAAACTATGTCGGTGTTGTGTTTTCTTCCCTGAGGATCACCAGTGACCGTAAGTAACCACGGAAAACTCCCAAAACATTAGTAGTGTTCACTGCAGTTAACGCAATACGGAAACTAACGCAAGGATTATGCATAGGGCCATAGAGCAGGTTCTTGGAACCTATTGTTTTTTTCTTCTTTTGACCCTGTTAACAGTATGTGTTATTCTACATAATTATATCATACATATAAGTACATGTACATAATATTATTACAAAATGAAACACATAACAAGGTCATTGTTGGTCGCTTACTTCCAGCGTCCTGGTTCCCCCAGCTCTAAAGACAGTGAGTCGAGTGGGAAAAGGGGAATGCGGTGTCTTTCTCAGGGATATCACAAAGTAAACCGCCCATCAAACACACAAACCTTAGACTTGACAATCTTCAGTTTCTGAATATGATTCGCAGACTATACGGCCACGCTGCCTCCTCTTCTTGTTTGGTCAAGATGAACAGAAACTATCGTCTCTGCTTCTCAGTTTAAACTGTACGTTGGTCTTGGCTTTAGACCGTCAGTATGACGTATTAAGAGACTAAGTCGTATAATCAAGTTAGAAAGAAGTGTTTTCAAGACCAATGGTGGGTTGCTAATGCTTTGGAAAGCCCTGTTGACTTTTTAGTTCAATTAAGTGGAAGTTGCTTTTAACAGTTTTCGTCCCCCCTTTTTTTTTTCTAATATCTGAGACATTAAAAAAGATGCTGGTTGTCGCCTTCGACAGATTTGGTGACGGTAATCAAAATGGATCACCGGGATTGTGGGAATTTCGTCTGAAAGCTCTTGTTAAATTAGGGATGATTCTTTAAGTTTAAATCAGCTGTGAGGAATAAACGAAATAATTGTTTCTGTATGCGCGACAGGACCCTAGATCAAACAGCTTAAAAAAGGTTGCCTTTTCATTAGGCCTGATTTGTTCGCTTTTTGAAGATTTTATATGAGAATACGTCAAACTGTTGGAGGTGTATATGATATATATCATTTTTGCAATAAAAAAACAATTGCCAAAGTTGCCCAGTTCATTATGACGTCTCATGAATGTTATGAACCGTTGCATTTTTCTCTTTTTTTTTTTAAAGGCAGGAGGGGGCGAGAGGGGAAGGAAGGAATGCAGGAGGAGGAGAAGGGGATGGAAGNGGGGGGGGGTGTGAAATATCGATGAAACATATCAGTCCTGAGACTCCCTTAACAGGGAAATTATGTCTCTGCGTTTTTATTCCTCTCCAATTATTTCTAACACCTGCTGTCTCTCTCAGTCATTGTTTTGTCTTCTGCCTAACTTTCCGTTGTTTTGTACCTCCCCCCCCCCCTTTTTTTTTTTTTTGCTGNCCCCCCTTTTTTTTTTTAAACCCCATTCTGAATGCCTAACAAACAAGAGAAAAAACAAAAAAAAACAAACAAACAAACAACAACAACAACAACAACGGATTACGATTGTGTTGATACAACAAAAGATGTGTACCCCGACCCGTCTTTTTATTAATGCTGCTATTTAGAGCATTTTGTCATAGCAATCTGTTTGGTTATTATTTGGTTAGTGTTTGTGTCAGGCATTATGTAAGTCCGGGAGGGAAAAAGAAAATGGTGCAAAAATTTGTTAAGCTGAAGATATATAGTCTAGTAAGAAATATAAACAGAATTTAGAGACAGTAGGGTTAAGAAAGATAGTTGAAGGACATAGGCACGTAGAGACATACAAACAGCGCGTATGGCGAGAGGATCAGCAGCCTTTTTGAGTAATAACAGAACACAGCCTTTTTGAGGGCTAACAGAACACAGCCTTTTTGAGGGCTAACAGAAGGATGATCAGCAGCCCTTTTAGGGGCCAACTAAAGGAGGACCCGCAGCCCTTTCGATGGCTCACAGCGAATGGATCATGAGGGCTAAGGACCACAAGCACTTTTAGGCTTGTACTTCTTCTGTTAGTCCTCAGTACAGCTGTGGTTAATAATTCATCCACTCCTTGTTAGCCCTCCAAAGCCTCACCTACCGGTACCTAGAAAGCGCTGCTTATCACACTTGGTTAGCCCAGAGAAGGGCCACTAGGCGTCAAGAAATGCATTGTACTGTACTTATACTGTTGGCGCGGACCTCCGAGGTTGTGGGAATTTAGCGTGAACGGTCTATTTGGAAAAATGACTAAATCACAAGTGTTAATAATGTAATTTCGCTTCGAGGAGAAACCGTAAAAAATGGACCCTGTTTACCACAAAGTCTTAGATGAGATAAGTAACATTTTATTTCAGATAATCCTTTAAGGGGCGCTATTTTTGTTTACTATTTGCAGATATGTAAGAATTATGTAAAACTGAGAAAGCCCAGATAGTATAGAATATTGATACGATGACAAGGGAAATAATCCAATAAATGTAAAATTCGTGCCGTAGATCTGTATACTTGTTTCCTCTGAAAAACCATCACAATGGCCTAGGAATAATATACATTTTTTGTCCGGCTACATGAGAATAGACGTCTAAGTCTGGTGGTAGCCATGGTAACAACAACAAAAACAACAACAACAACAACAAGTTTAGAACATTATGATAAACGTGACCAGACACGAGTAAAACGGAAACTACATGAACTATTGTTTAGAATGATGACATAGTACAGCACCTCAGTCGAACCTGTATGCCCTAGACAGGTGATCGCCTTATGCAAATCAATTTGTTTAATGTTTGGGGGTGAGGGGGGTGGAAGAGGATAGGAGGGGACNGAGACAGGGGTGACACTATGTGAAGCCGCCACTAAAGATAGGAAAGCAACTCAAACAGGACAGTGGACAGCCCAGCAAGGTTTATTATCTCCCCACATTGTCTTCTAGTGTGTAGGGCCCTAGTCTGAATATTCCAAAAGACGTTCGAAAGCTAAAATTACTCGTGATTCTTTTTTAACGCATAAATTATGAAAAATAGGCTGTAGGTTTAAAAAGAAAATTCAACATTACAGCAATTCGGATGACCTTGTTAGATTTGAAAATGTAGACCCTCATTGAAAAGTTCACAAAGACATAAAAAAAAATTGAGACGTTATTACCGATTTCTGGTTTTTTTTTTTTTGCTATTATTTTGTTCCTAAATGACAAAGAGGAGGAGGTAAAAAAATATTATCCTTTTGATATATAGTTTAAAACTTTGTTTTCAAGTGGAAAGAGGGTGAGAGGAAGAGAGGGGGAAAAAATCTGACCTCCTGACAACTGCTCATCAACCTGACATGTTGAGTTCAGTCAGTGGCGGATCTAGGAAGGCTCCATGAAGAAGAAGGGCATCCTTTGCCTCAACCCCCTCAATCCCTCCCCTCGCTAAAATTGTGTAAGCACTACCAACTTTTACTGGTCAGACATTGTGTGAATGTGTGTGTGTGAGTGTGTGTGTGTGTGTGTGTGTGTGTGTGTGTGTGTGTGTGTGTGTGTGTGTGTGTGTGTGTGCGTGTATGTGTAAGTTCGCAGGGCCGCAACAACCTCTTCCAGCCCCCCTCGCTGGAGCAAAAACACATCTTAAGGGCCCTTTTTCGCCCCCACCCCTACAACTCCATCTTCATGTATCAACCATGCATGCTCCCCGGACACTGACTTAGTTTTTTACTAACTTGTTGCTCCTCCCTCAGCATGACCATCTTAGGATAGTTTCCTTGGAGACCCTAGAAAAATCTTCCCTCTGAGTATCGAACACGAACATTCTTAGAGGAATTATTACTGTTCTCATTCTCTCTCTCTCTCTTTTCTCTCGCTCTTTCACTCCCTCTCTTTCTCTTTTGTTTTCTCTCCCCCCTGTCTTTGCAGTGCAAATGACCGGCAGTTCTTTCCTTCCTACAGTATCATTTTCATCCTTTATTTCCAATGCTTTAGTGTTTCTCGATGTTGGACTTTATTGAAAGTATGCCAGCATTTTTCTTCGCCCCTAGCTCAACGGACCCTAAGATCCGCCTTTACATTCTGAGGTCACAAAAGTGCGAGTTGAAGCTTTCGTTAGGTCCTCGGACTGAGCACCAATCACGTGAAATGTGAACACTTTTCAACCTAGATATTTTATCCAAAGTAGACATGTCTAGAAAACTGCTCAAAAATTTAATATCAGCCAGGATTGCCACTCTTGGTGATTTTTCACCATATCTGGTAAAACTGACTTCAAGCTGGTGATCTGGTGTAGGAAATTAATAGGAAATTTACAGAAAAATCTGGTGGAAAAAATGGTGTAATTTAGAAAGGGTGGTTGTGATTGGTGGGAGGAGGGGTGAATACGATAAGATCTCGTCATCTTGTCATTGGAAGCTGCTAAATTAAAAACTAAAACGAAATCGAATCATATCCCACTCCCACCCACACACACACGCACACACATACGCACAGACAAGAAATTGACAGTAAGCGAACAAAATAGGCAGCCTCGCAAATGGTGGTCGCGCAGTTTTGGGCTCACTAGAAAACAAGGCCTGTGATTCTAACCTAGGACGAAAAGTCGTTTTNGGGGGGGGGGGGGACAAATGAAAAGTCACCCGGGAGAGGAGTGGAATGGCATGTCTATGCACAAATAAATATCTTGGGTCTCCTCTGAATTAAAAAAGAAAAAAAAACACGTGTAACTCTAGCCTAAACAGGTGAACCCGGCTATAATTTGTAATTTTGAGCACAAAAATAAGCTATAGTTTTTAACCGCTTTTTTTCAGAGCACCTATTTCTATTTTCTGTGACGTCAGGTTCTGTTTGAAGCTCAAATAAAGTGAAAAATTGGCCATCTATAAGCAATAATTGTGTGTGTACCGCGCGCGCGTGTGTGCGTGTTTGTGTGTTCAGATACGAGTGTTTTCTCATACTTATTGTACTGAAGTGAGCTTGCGTGCATATCGGAGAGAATGTTAAAATGTCAAAGCGCCTAGAGCCCACCTCAGGGATTGGGCGCTATACAAATACAATTTATTATAATAATTAAAAATTTGCCTGAAAAGTTAAATCCAGGTTTCCGATGATACCGGCCTAATGAAAATATGTTTTTCAAAAAATTCTGGAATCATTTATAATGTAATTCTGTTATATGTCTTATATAAAAAAAAATAAACAACACTGCGGGGAAAAATATTACGACGAAACGGTGGTTTACAGTACCGGTATTTAGTTCACCTAGTTAAAAGCGATATTTTTTTTCGTTTTACCAGCCCATCAGCAAAGTGTGAAAGTAAAAGAAAAAAAAAGGGGGGGNGTGGGGTCGTCTCAA
The DNA here is from genome assembly GCA_033807755.1 of Ellobium chinense. NCBI lineage: Eukaryota > Metazoa > Mollusca > Gastropoda > Ellobiida > Ellobiidae > Ellobium > Ellobium chinense. Next base: position 175,445 of record JAWQUT010000760.1, read on the forward strand.
AGCATCTAATCTAAGCTTAAATGATCGCCTTTCCTTTCATTTAAAGTACAGTCTTTGTTCTTAGCTATTAGCTACCCACCACTAAGTTTTAAATCACCTTTTTTCATTAAAGCGAGATTTATATTTTCCTATTTTAATTCGATTACTCAGCTTACAACAGAAGTTAAATACTTTTAAAAGAGATCAGTGAGGTCTTCATTTGTGATTAATGACTTTATAATGTAAATATTCACTCATGCGCGTTGTCTATACCATCCTACTAGGCCTAGATATTTGACAAGTACGGAAAATGTGAGTAAATTTTACTTGCAAGTATTATTTGATATCAGAAGCTGTGTGGTCAAGGTTGCTTTCTTGACTGTAGATACCTTAGAGACGACCCCTCAGTAGGGAAGACAGGAATATATTTGTTGTTTTTTTTTAAATACAGTTATTACAGTAAACATCTATTCTTACGCCCCTTTTCTTTAAAACCTACTTTGTCAAAGAATAATAAAATTGCATCGGAATTGGTATTCCTGAAGAGGTGCAGTTATGATATGAAGGATTTGTAAAGTCGGTAATATTCTAAGGTTGCTTGCAAAAAATTTTTAAAAATGACTGAGAGGAGGGTCATGCCACAATCGTCGTTTAAAATGTGGGCTCATGAAAGTAAGCTGACCATAGTAATATTGAATGCCATCTTATGAAATGTTGACATCTAACCAGGTGAAAAAGCAAAATCTAAAGTGGCAATCCGTTGGTTTTTTTTTTTTATTTTGGTAGTTGTTTAAACTGAACGTCATGAGAAGACGATGGTACAAAAAGCAGCCACGAACGAGTGGAAGTTCACAAATCAGCGGGAGCTTTTGAAAGACCAGTCAGCTCGACACACTCTGCTCAGTCACCACAGTGATTGTGAAGGCTCCTGCACTGCAAGTTTGTTTCTTCTCCACCATTGTATCAGGTGATGCAGCAGATCATGAGCCGATGCACCTTCTTGACGAACTGTTGGAGAAAGAGACGAGAACAGGGCATCAAAATCCCACCACAGAACTGACAGCACTTGAGCAGTCTTGTGGACCTTGAGCTAAGTACCATCGAAGACTAGAATCTACTAGACTAGACTAGATCTAGACTAGACTTGACTAAATCTATAGTTTTAAATCATGATTCTCTCCAGAGCACAAACAAAACTTAGTCGGAAATATATTTTCTTGAAAATAGAAACGCAGCAGATCTATGTGAAAATCTGGAAATCCTTCCGGTGATTTTGTTGGTGGTAATAATTCGGATTATGGCGCGACAAAAGTTAGAGGATCTAATCTAGACTATGTCTAATACAGGTTGATTTTTCTGGCTCCAATGCTTAAGGGAGTTAAGGCACTCCAGGTTAGCTCTAAAAGTCATTTTCAGCACTACGCCTTCTTTGAGTCTCGACCAGAGAAAAATTAAATTTTAGAGTAATATAAGGCAAGATTTCCACAGGCAACAACCCGTTTAATCACTAGGGCTAGGGTAAGGGTTAGGTTTTGGGGCAGGGTTAGGTGTAAGGGTAGGGTTAGGGTTCGGGTTAGGGGTAAGGGTAGGGTTAGGGTTCTTATTTCGGGGGTTGTTGCCTGCGGAAACCTTCCCCACTATAACGCTTAAATGTTAAATGTTAAATTTTTGCAGTCCCCATAAAAAGTCTTGCAGGGTAGTTTACTAATTGAATTTTCATTTTCATTCTTGCCACCTCTTCCTCCTTCATTCTTATCCTTCCTTCGCTTTAGGATCTTTTCTTCAACCTCTCTTACTCTTCCCTTCACCTTTATCCTTTACATTCTAACGCCTTAGTCTACTTGATTCTCCGTTCCCTTACCACCTCCCTTCCCCCACCCAATGATTTCACCTCTTGGCCCACCCTGTCTTCTTCAGCCATCATTTTATCTGTTTACGCCTTTTTTTTTCTCCTGATTTTACCATATCTATCATTTTCGCCAGTTTTCTCTTTTTCTCTTCAGAATATTTAAAATTTTAGTGTCCTCTCATCTTTTTTTTTTTTTTAAAATCTATATTAAAATGTATACATTCGAGGCTCACAAACCATAACCTGTTGTGAAAAAGCTTCACTCTCTCTTCCGTTCTGGGGCGTTTTTTATTGGTGGTATGGGGTTGGGGGGGAGGGGGGTTNTGGGGGGGAGGGGGGTTCCTTCATTTCTTTAGGTGGGAGGGGTAAATTTGCGTCTTTGCAACTTTGCGTCTAGAGGTTAACTGTCTGTTGGGTTATCGGGTTATCCAAATCCAGAATGAGATGGGATCTTTTTTCCATGAAGCGATGAAATAATCATTTCAATATTGGGTTGCCTTGTATTCATATCCATAATTTTTTTTTTTTCAGGAGGGAGGGGGTGGGGGTTGGAAGGGGAAAGGGGCGTAGGTACAGAAAGCAGCGAAACACATTGATAAGCATGACAGAGGGAAGTTTTCAGATACTGGATCCCGAGCCTTTGTAGAGTTAAATGTGAGTATGCTTGTGTGAGTGTGCTTGTGTGAGTGTGCTTGTGTGAGTGTGCTTGTGTGAGTGTGCTTTGGAGCAGTATTTTGAAATCTGAGGGGCCAATCGCGAGGACTGGAGAAAACACTGGGAGTGAGTGTGCTGTTTCCTATGTGTATTTTTAAGATATTTACTTTCTGCTTCCGAATCGATGTCAGTTGTAAATTCAATCCTGTTTCCCGTTTCTCTTACTTAGGTCTTAGTCTTTTTACTTTTACAAGGTGATTAAACCTCTTCTCGTGGTCTTTCAATTCAAAATCCCTACCCTTATTTCTCTTTCGCGCTTTCTCCTGTCAACCCCTTTGTTTGATTCTTCCTTTTCGTCGGCTGCTAAATGCTTAGATTTGTTTTCTTAATCGCTCGTTATTTGCAATCTCACTTTTTGTCGGTCACATAAATGCTTACTTGCGTTCTTTCTGTCGGTCTCTTCAATGCTAAGTTTCACTTTGGGGCCCTTTGTCGGTTGCTTCAGTGCCTACTTTCGCCTTTTGTCTACTGTCGGTTGCTTCAGTGATCAGTTTTGCCTTTGCTCTCTGTCGGTCGCTTTTAAAGTCGGTCACATCAGTGCTTAGTTTAACTCTCGCTCTCTGTCAGTCGCTTTAGTATCTAAACTTCTGTGTCGCTTTTGCTTTACCGCTTAAGTTTTCTCTTCGGCTCTCTAGCTCTCAAATTTCAGGTCGATTCTCGTCACTTTAGACGAAACACTTCTTTCGCAGCTTCAGTTTTAGTACTTTTAGATCTACTGTATTTTCTGCTTAGTCTGTGCGAACTGGGGTCCGGTTTCTGGCTTCTTTCCGCTGAGGAGAACGGGTCAGCCATGGAGGCGGAGGTTGCGTGTTGAACAACACTTTATACATGTGACCGGGGTGAGGCAAGTCTGTCCTGAGCGAGCTGCAGACTCCAGCAGGCGAGAGAGAATGTGTCACCGACCATCAACCTGTACTACTCATGAGGGTGTCACTCTGCAGGTTTCCTCACTCTGTCCCGTGGGGGTCTCGGTCACAGCAGGGTGGGCCATGTCTAGAACAGTCTCCACCTGGTCTTGTATGTCTGTGCGCGGTATAGTGTTGAACACACGCCTTCATGTGAGTTGTTGGATCAGCAGTTGGGATAGGAAATTGCTCATCTCTNTGAGAGCTCTCGGAAAACTTCACTTTGTTCTGTCTAAATTGGAAAGATGTCTGAAAGAAGAGGGAAGAATTTCATTAGTTGCCTTAAAGTATCTTACAATACTGCACTAAAAGTGAGTTTCCTGCCCCAATGTTAAACGGAATTCGCTATATTTTTTTTTTTATTTAGGACATCTGAATGTAGACATCAAAATAATGGTAAATCTTGGCATTTCACCCCATTGCCCTTAAATTACTTTTTCGCCCACTACTTCTCGAAAACTTTATTTGGCAAGTCTGTCCAGAGCAAGCTGTTTTGTTCAGAACAAACAGTGCCGCTTGAATGCACCCTGTCTGATCGCAAGTATTTTCATGTTCCCGAAGAGTTGGGATAAACCGGAGCTGGCTGTGCTTATGGTTTTCTTCCACTGATGAGCTGCACTCCAAGATCTATACTATGTTGGATTTGAGATCGTTCACTACATCCAGCTGGAATAATGAAGAATAAATGCTTTGTCGACCAATATGAGATCTTTCACTACATCAGCTGGTAGATCTCAAGAATAAATAAATGACTTGTCGACCAGTATAAATAAATGCCTTGTCGACCAGTATGAGATATTTCACTACATCAGCTGGTAAAGTCCTCAAGAATAAATGCTTCGTCGACCAATAGCTCTTTCACTATATCAACTGGTACTTGGGGCCTTGTTGACCAATCTGAGATCTTTCTCTACATCAGCTAATAATAGCCCTCGAGAATAAAAGCCTTGTCGACCAGTATAAGATCTTTCACTACAGCAGCTGGTATAATCGTCAATAATAAATGCCTTGTCGACCATTATTGGGAGCACATGAGCGCATTAACAGCGCTTCCAGTTTTGGAAGTCTTGTTGCACAATATATTCCAACCATCCGTACTTTGTGCTGCCAGGCGGTGGTTTGACAACTGGGGTATGAGAAAAGTTGTGCGCTTTTATGCAGTATGCGGTATTTACAGACTTGAAAAAAAAATCACTGGCAAAAGAATGGCAAGACTCCCTACATACAATGGTTCAATTATTTACTGGCAAAGAGAAAAGCTGACTCGCTTCTATGCACAGTCCTGTCAACTCCACTTCATGCGACTCATCGGGAATATGGAAAAAGTTGCGAATAAAAGAGTTGCCAGTATCCAGTTATTACGCTGAAAATAGTTTCCGTCTGAATGATTTTGAGTCCGGTAATGCTTACTCGGAATCTCAATACTTAAATATATACTTCCAGATGTCGCAGCTTATAAAATATAGGGCAGTATACCTGAGGGAAATCACTGTAATGCATTTATGTAATGAAACCAATCAGGGTCTATTTAAAATATTTTGGACTATTTAGATCCAGCAGTCTAGTGATGGTCATCCAAATTAGTCAGATTCATAATTGTTTGGGCATTCTGGATTTGGGAGG
>JAWQUT010000760.1:180592-191867 GCA_033807755.1 Ellobium chinense
GGGGGCATGTAGTCTTTGATCAATGTCTTGACTGTTCACAGTGGGTATTTCATTCACCACTGTAAAAGCATTGTAACCCTGTTAAGGTCTAGTGGATAGTACTGCATGAAAGTCTGAGAGTAGTACGTGGTCTATAATTTCTACTTTGTAGGCGTCACAGTAACTTATTTTACATTTTCCTCTCATTGTTTTCACATTACGGGGAAAAGCATGGCGTTAACTTGCTAATCATCCTTGATTTCTTGATCTTCTGCATCTTCTTACAAAGGGACCTCTAAAACTATAAGACTAAGATCAGTAAACGTTGACTGAATAGCAGCAGATTTTTTTAAAGGGACTGTCTTGAAGATTTAATCGCTATTGATTGTCTTGGAGGGTACGGGTCTCATATCAGTCTTCATCAGTTGTGAATCTGTAATCTGGCAATGTTTCGTAAAGTGAGCAATCTCTTCCCCCAACTGCTCACCCAACCACTCTCACCTGGACGCCTGTGATCAACACTACATCTCACACAAACTTGCTAGACCAGATGGAGACTGCTCTAGGCATGGTTCAGACCTGTTGTGGCCAAGACCCCCATGCGGTCAGGGGTGGGGAAATACTGGCAGGGTACCATCCATGAGGGTAGTATAGCTTGATGATTGGTTCACATCTCTCTCCCGTCTCCTGGAGGACTGACGCTTGCGAAGGACAGATGCGCTGGAACTCTGGTCACGGGTTGCGGGTGTTGGGATACATGCATCTCTTTAATCCTAGGTCAGCCTGTTTGATTCACTGTCTGTTAGTCTATGCGTCTCATGCTTGTTTATATATTATAATTTATTTCTTATCGCGTCCCGTCTGTAAATTTAAAAATTCGGCATGTGGTTTGTGAGCTTCCAACGTATCCCCCGCCCTCCTTTCCATGAAAATTTTATTCGAAAATATTCTTTATACATCTGCAGTGCAGCAGCTTTTTGAGACAACTGATATGACGGGCTATCCATTGAAATGGAACTTCTCAAGACCACTGTGTCCTCTCCCCACTCATCCTCGCTCTGATCTTTTTTTTCCTTCCCCCCCCCCTCCCCCCATTGCTCGCTTATAGCCCTATTTCTCTGCCTTTGGTCAAGTATCTACGTTTGTTACCTATGGCTGTGGAGAGGAGGTGATGGGTGGAAATGTTACTTTTTGCCAGTAACTTTTGAGAGAATGAAGGGTGGGAAGGTGGTGGGTGCGACCTTCTTGTAAATTGTAGAACTTTTGAATTTCAATATTTCGCACTGGTGTGCTCTGAGTCTTATCTTTTGTTTGATAGTCAGTTAATAAAGCTCATTGCTCGAGGAAAAACGCACACGTGTTCTATAAAAATGTTCTGCCATACAAGAGACGTCTCAACTCATAGAACTTCCAAGTAGTCCTTTCGCTGCATAAATGTTCTGTTTCGTTTAGATCAAAGAAAACGCCACTGAACAGCAGTCTGATGGACCTAAGGAGATCCACCAGCGAAAGCGACAACGAAAACTTGAGAAAACCAGGTAGACATAAAGAGTAAAACTGATTGTTTTGCCATGTTTCTTTTTAGGTAATATTCTCATTTATTGCTTGTATTATTATAAGTGAATTTTAAGTTGTTTGTATTCAGCCGAGTTGAATACAGCTAACGTCATGAACGTCATTCTCAAAAAAAAAAAGTTCAAACAGAACTTACTGTCACTAGGCTCTCACTCGAGTTGCAGCCCAGACGTTTTTGACTTTTCACGACTGCAGAGTAGCAGACTGAGGCCTTCCCCGACACCATGAACTAAAACATCAGTATCGGGCACGCTAAAGTGATCCCTTTTAGTAACATGTAGGAGCTATGCTGTTTATATTCCCAATGTCGTGGATATCATTTTTTAAAAATACACTTGATTTTCAGGACTTGTGTTCCGGCATGTTGTGGACCCAAAGATAATAGTCGTTGAATTCACCAAACAGGTCTGAATCTATGTAGCCTGCCAGCCTCATCGAAACTGGGTTAAGTATTTTGCACATGTACTTGTGTTTTGACTTTGTTACTTTGACAGTGTTGAACTGTGATAAATTTATTTGATATGTGAAAAATTTATTTGATATGTGATATTTTGAATCCTTGTGATAACTTTCATTAGAGTCACATCAAAAATGCTTTTGCATCGGAAGGCGCACAATTCTGATGGAAAAGTGCATTTTGTGATGTGGTTTCTCATTTGGAATCTCTTAACAGGACGGTGTTATCGATATTTTCATTATCTTAATCTTTGCTCAGATTTAAAGCACATTTGTACCTACGTCCATGACTCATTCAATTACGAATAATTTTCTGCATAAATGTGTAAATATAAACATACTGTGTAACTGTTTTTTTTTTCTAGCCAATTAGTTGTACAGCTTTTCTTAAATTGTTTCAGATCTCTACCTGAAGTTATATCAAGTTTTGCGGTGTTGGACAAAAGTGCAAACTTTCAGAATCCACAACTCTCAGAGGGAGGCCACCAGAATGGGGTAATTAACATTTTACTTACATATTGAATATTTATCTATCTTTTTTTTTTTTTTTTGTAGGATAAAATGCAGCACAAGCTTTGGTTTCATGTCTCTTGAGTTTAAAAACAAAATTTTATAAAATAACACCTTTTTTTTGTATTTATGGCGACATCTCATTATCTTTATGACGAAATGAAACATCTGATTAGTTTTAACACAGAATTTGATTTCGTGTTCATTACATCAGTGCCGTAGAGTTTGGGAATGACGAGACATACCAAAGAGACCAATCTGGCTTAAATTAATAACTTATCATATTTGTCTTCAGGTGTCTTTGCCAGTGGTTGTCTACGCCTGCTTCACTACGACAGGAACTGGGACGTCAAGAAACTGGGTTAAGTTTGAAGTTCATTATATATATAGACATATATATATGTATATATATTTTTAAAATTTCATTAATACCATACATATCGCGTAGCACATCAAGAAATATTCTTTTCCCTCAGAAGGCGCACAATTCTGATGGAAAAAGCATTTCGAGGGTGACGCTGCCGCATTTTAAGTGAGTTAATAAAATTGTTTTTGAATATATCACAACACACCATTTCAACTTTTATACATTTAAACTTTGGATGAATGAAGAAAACATCTAAATTCTTTTTAAGTCTTACTCTTTATTGAAACTTAAAATCTTAAATTGTCAGAATTTCCAGGCTGCCTTTTTATATTTCAGTTCTCGCGTTCAAAGCTGCACTGCAAAGTTTGAAACTTGGAGAGACATGGGTCTTGGTCTTGGGACATAGTTTGCAGACTGCTGAGAGTATTTCACTTTGGCAAGGTAAATATACAGTGTATTGAGTTTACTCCCTTAACACAAACTCTCATTTCAAATTTCTTTTGTCTGATTGCCAGCTTGAAAACCTCAATTTTGATTTCTACGTTTCATGATTTCTCTCCAGATTTCGTCACCTGCTGGAATCTTAGAACTGCAAGGTTGCTTAGAGTGGAAATATAGAGCCACAAATGGAAACATGCATCCACCTCTCAGGATATGAGATAAGTGTTGAGTGTCTGGTTGATGTTATGTTTTGCAATATGAGGAATGTTCGGTACGCTAGAAGGTGCACAGTTCAGATAAAACAAACATCTAAAGTGGTTGTTTGAAGTTTTATTTATAATAATACGACTTTTAAAGTCTCGTATCTAGGCTAATGCCCCCTCACGCGACTTCACACTTATTCCCAAACTCTTTCTCAGCTCCATAAAGAGCATACAGTGCTGCTGCTATTTATAAGCACTGATCCTATTTGGTTTTTAGTAGGCAGTTACCGCCCGTGTAGATCCCGGGGCCCTTTAAAGGGACGCAAAGAATAGGACTACTGTCTCCCTGCCATGCATGTCGTAAAAGGCGACTAAGGAGGGTAGGTTTAGGGTTAGCACCTCCAGCCTGTAAAAAAAATAAATAATAATAGCCTTGAGGGCAACAGAAATCAACACTACGTCGGCCTTGTGCTCACTTAAGGGAAGTACAAGTAAGAAATAGGCTATTACATATAATGTAAATATTATGAATATAACATTCAAAAAGCTGCGGCACATCTGATGTTTAAATGCTTTTTGCAGAAAATGAAATGCTCTTTTATCAGAAGGCGCACAATTCTGAGGAAAAGTGCATTTCAGTGTGTCTGATACATGTTCAACACTTGACAACTTTGCATTTTATGAAATCTAAGAATTCAGTGTGAAGTATAAGATTCAAATTTTAACATTGCAGTCATTCCTTCACGTTTCAGTGGTAATTTCACAACTTAAACATATCTTAACTGAAAATTGTGATGTGAAGTACCTAATGCAGTTTGCTATTCTTCTGCAGGGGATCAACATGCTATTTTTGTCCGCACAGGCTACCAGAAGTTGTCACAGCTGAACAAGAAATCCCCAAATTCTTGGTAGGTCAAAGCTAAGCTTGCTCTAATATAGAAAAAAAATGTATTTTTAGTTTTAAAAATGCTGCAAAGATTTCCTGACCATTTTTCTCCAGATTAAAAAAAATGCGACTAAGTATGACACCTTTCAATAATGAAAAAAAAAACAATTCCATACAATGTGCATTGAAAGGAAATTATGCTTCTGGAATGTATGTAACGTCTACGGTCTTGATTTCTTATCTGTTGTGAGTTATAGAACTTCTAAATAACAGACTTATGGTACACTTAATTTAATCACTGAGGAGAGATCCTGAAAGCCTTCTTAATAGAAGGCTTACAGATCGTATGAAAAAGTGCCCTTTGAAAAGGGCCAGTAAATATCCCCATGTAAATATTTCCATGTTAAATGTATTTTCTGTTTAGCTCCATTCATGTTTCCTTACTGTTTTTTTTTTCATATCTTTAATTCAAAAGGCATACCAATACTTTCAGTATGACAAGCAGATCAGCTGAACCCTCGAACCACTAAAAGGAATTCACAGATCCATTTGGTCAGCATTATTTTATCAACATAATGACATAGCACATCAAGTTTCCTGTTGGTGTTTTTTTTTTAAGAGCATTGAAACAAATAAAATATCTAAAGAGAAATGAGGCAAGCATAAAAGTTTTGTTTTAAACCTCCATGCATTTCATGATTTTGTTGCAGATTTCTTCTTGGACTATAAAATCTTGAGTTGTGACACTGCTACTAATTTAGGGCTTGGATCCACAATAGCAAACCTTGACCTTTCTTAGAATTGGGATAAGTACTGAATCATTGTTTACAGTCGATTGATATATTTGATGCACTGAAAAATGTTTGTAGCATCAGAAGGCACACAATTCTGATGAAACAAAACATTTTAGAGTGTTTTAAATGTTTAATATGTCTAGATACAAAGCTAGTGCATGCAGCTAAAACTGTTTCCTCTCCAAGTTTTGAAATGGTGCTTCCATTGTGAGATTAACAAATCAAAATCTAGTATGGGCTACATGTAATTACATGTCAATTTGACTCCAAAAAAGTCCATTGTAAAGCAGAACCAGTTTCAAAATGTCTGTAACAGGTGATAGGAATACCTGTACAGTAATAAAATGTAAAGTTGTATGCATCATTTCATAGATTTTCTTTTGAACTGCACACAGTCATATGCTCTTTTTGTCAGAAAAAACATTTCAAGCATTGCTTCAATAACTGTAAAAATACCCTGTAAAGTTCTCGGGCTTACATTTCTGACGAAAATAATGAATTACCTTTAACACTGAAATCATACCGCTATTTTCAATGAGTATTCCACAATTAAAATGCTACATTGTTGAGAAATTCGAGTATGCGCAAAATCTAATGCAGTTTTTCTAGTTTCAGATTTATGATGCTGAGTTGGACTGATGTCGCATCTAGTAGACGGACTATCAGAAACTGTTCCATCAGAGCAAGCGTACTGAGATCCTCTGGTAGGTCAGATGTTTATGATTTGCGTTTTGATCAGTTACTTTTAATTCTTTTCAATTTAGAAATGTTGTGTGGCAGGAGCAATCTCATGTAAGGGAACATGCCTTATCAGCATCTTTATAAAAGAAAAGACTTTTAAGGGCTGTGCCTCAGTAAGATTTTTTGGGGTTTGCATCGAGAATTCTCGTAACTATTAATTATGCAACCTATTACTTTCTATTTCAGATGTTCCATTGAGGGAATGCAGTACAGACTTCAAGTGTGGCATGGGGCGGCGACAACAAACTACACATTATGAAATGTTCCTGTACATGTTCCTGTACATAAGGTAAAGTATTTCAGTGTTGCGATGTTTAAGATGTTGAGAAATAATTGCAGTGCTTTTAATAAATGCTTGTTATTGTATTTTAATTGATTGTGTTTGGGCAATTGAATTGAACAAAATATTTAATGTGTGACAATAATTCTTTCATTTGCTGAAATTCAAGAAAATGCAATTACAAGAAATTCAGGTGTGTCCGTCACTCGTGTCCCACCAGGGGGAAACACCCACTCTCCTCTCTCTGGAGATTCATAAATCATACAGATGAAAATACAATGCATCCACGTCGGTAAGATGCTTATGTTACATGTAGTACCCCTTTACCTTCATTGTTTAAACCAATCGGCATTTCATATTACATGAATCTGGGTAACAAGCCCTAATCCAATTTTGTTTAAACTTTTTTTATGGAAAAATATTTTATTGTGCATTCTTTTTTTGCCCATTCTTCTTTTGGCCATGTACATCTCTTTTGTTCATATTACCTGAATCTGGATAACAAGCCCTACTCCAATTTTGTTTAAACCTATTTGATGAAAAATTGTGTGCATTCTTTTTTTGCCATGTGCATCTCTTTTGTACAATGTGTCCGTAAGATTTAAGAGCCTTTATACAAAATGTAGCAGTCCATTGTTTTCCTTTTAAAATAGGATAAGTTAGCAAAATGTATAGGCTAGCATTGAGCAATGTTCTTTAAACTAGGTCTACTAGCGCACTTCTTCCTGCGTTTATTTCAGGCAGGGTGCTGAGATATGGCAGGAAAGTTCCCAGTTTCAAGTTTAATGAGAGTGGTGAAGAACTTGTATGTATATTATAAGAAACGTGAAGTTGTGTAGTTTTATTTCTGTACACAATGAAACCACTTTGCATCAGAAGGCGCACAATTTTGATGAGAAGTGCATTTCACAGTGTGATTAATGATAAAAGTAATGTTTTTCTTTTTCAAAAACTCTTCCAACGTTGAGAAAGTTGATGTTTCAAGTAAAAATGTATAGCAAGACTTAACATGAAAAATCAGTCTTTTCATTGATAAATTCAGTTTTTAAATACCTGAATCTTATTTCTTGATTCTCATGTGAATGATATCTAATATAGCTTTTCAACAGTTTCAGAGTTCCATAAGATGCATGAAACGACCTCCCACTTGATATTTAAACAAACCTGAAGTACCTGCAATATGTCAAGACAGGGGCAAGTTGGCTTCAGTAGCATGCAGGTCAGTTTATCTTTTACTCATTCTCTTACGTTAACCTTTCCATTTCTTAGATAAGCGTCGAGAGTCACATATTGTCAATCAGTTATGTTAATTCTGTTTAGTGCTTAAATATCTGAACGTGTCAGAGAACACTTGAACGAGCCATATTAGATATTTATCTTTGCTAACACACGTGATTTTAGGTTTCAGTGTTAGAATCGCCCTGCGGTACAAAATCTTAACTGATGAGAAATATATGTATGAATATGAATTGCTCATACACTATTATAGTTTATTTAGTACCTTTTCTGTTTCCGGGTAGTCTTCAATAGTAGGATATTGTTCTTTTACATAACAGAATGCACTAATTATTCCTATAAATATGCAATGCAGTGTGTGGTATTCTTTTCTAGGAACATGTAATAAAATGTGATGTTTTTAACCCACTTGGAATTTGTGGGGATATTATTTTGTCACCAATCTGTGGAGGCGGTAGGTGTTAACACACTAGGCAATGTTTAACTTTCCAATTGGAGTAAGGCTTATGGACTATAACCATCTATAAACATCATTTTCCTTCATTTTCCTTTCAGACTGTACTGTTTCATCATGCTGGAAAGAACATGTCATGAGGAGGAGATAAGCTGGAGGACTGTAGTTTCACCAGAAAATAAACTCGTCACACAGTTCAGTGGATTCAAGTAAGTGTACAACTATGTAAAGTCTTCTGATAATTGTTGGATAGATAAGTCATAATAAGCGTGCTGGGTGTAAAGCTAAACGCATGACGGACTTGACATAGTACATATTTTTTTGTTTAATATAGTACTAGATGGATTTCTGAACTATTAACTTAATAGTTTATCACTAGAAATATTTCTTTACACCTGGTGTGTTATTCTAAAAAACGTGCATTTCAACTGTTTCTAATGTTTGCACTATCGCAAATTCAATACCGAGGCAGATTTTCAACTTTCAACCATTATTTGGAAGCAAAAGGGGCACATTGATAAAGATGAAATTTTAAGAATTTACAAAGTTTTAAAGAACTTTTTTAGTTTAAATGGTTACCTGTCCCATGTTTCGTTTTAGGTTTCAGATTCTGACAGTGGTAAAGTATTGCAGACTGCATTTGGCAGGGAGATGATTTACAGACAACTAGGGAACAGAATTTCAGGTAACAAGTGTTTGACTTGTGGTCTACATTGATAATGGCTGAACGTTTAAATGTTGTAGAAAGCCATATCTCTTCAGAAATATTTAACTTTTTTTGCTTTCTGCGCTTACGTCTTAATGGCATTTGTAGGGCCTTTCCAAAGCAGTTCATAAACATAAATATATCAAAGAAATTAATTTCTCTAATTTCCCAAGTTCACAAGAACATGGTTATCCTAACTGCGCCAGCAAGACTGAAGGCACATTCAGAATATTGACGAATAAGAAGAGCGCGGTATTGTAAAGATTCTTGATCTTAGCCATTGATTTCTTAGTTTATGGTGGGGAGTGTCAGATATGAGAAGTCGGTGCTCATTTTCCAGTCATTACTAGCAGCCTTTTTCCTACCATGTTTCCATTGCTATTCACAAATTCCCACATATAACATGTATTTACACTGTAACTTGTGCAATCTAAGAAATAAAAGTGAAGTGACATGTTTATCAAAAGTGTGCGATTCCAGTGGGAAGTGTATTTAATGCGTGCTCGTTGAAATAAGTATAGCAATTGCAACATTTGTATTTCAGTAACGTTCACATCGGTTGTTTTTTTTTCTCACTGAAGTAAACTTAAATCTACGTGACATAAACTCGATTTTCTAGAAATGGCACTCTGAAATGCTTTCCATCAGGTGTGCGATTCTAATGAAAAGTGCATTTCACGATGTGCATTTTTTTTTTATATGCAAGGCACTGAGGTGAAAAATGCCATGCCACAATCTGCTCGTCTTTATTTGGATTTTAAATGAAATGATCTAGAACTACATTACACGTTTGGTTTTTTTTTTACATTTTGAATTGTTTTCTTGCATTAGATGAGGTGCCTTTCTCATGGAAGTGCATTTCACAGTTGTTCATGTTTGTAAGATTGAGGGGGGAAAGTAAAGATTTTCAACATTCAACCATTTTAAGGCGGAGATGGTGTGCTCATAAAGATGGAAGTGTTAAGAACGTACAAATTATGCACCAAAGTTTTAGACCCCCCCNAATGTACAAATTATGCACCCCCCCGCCCCTTCTCTTCCTCCGGCCTTTTTTGGGGTTAAATAATCTTACCCATGTTTCCTTAAATTTCAGATTCTGACACCGGTGCTGCATTGCAGACGTCGACAGGGCACAGAAACGCTAGAACCACAATTAAGGACTTTTGCACAGAAGGAATAAAACTCCAGGTAAGAAATGGGCTTGCAAAGTGATATAAAATTGATAATGGCTGAACTTTGGATAAGCTGACAAAATGCTTGCCTTATGCGAAATGTTGATCAAGTTTCTTTCCCCCCGACTAAAACCAAGATTTTCATAAACAATTTAGAGGCTTCTTTAAGCATATGAACATAATCATATCAATGAAACGATGTCTTTTTACCCTAGAATCACAAGGCCATTGTCATCAAGAGCTAGAGTGACGGCACATCCACAATGCTGCCATACAATACCAGATCAAGATTCGTGATCAACAGCTGATGGAAACAGACTTGGCCCAGAGGAATGAAATACGACTCTGCCTTTTGAAACTAAGGGAAGTACCTATAATCTTTAAGCCAATAATAGTCTAATTCCATCCATGCTTTTGGCTGTTCACATTTTTGTAAAAAAAAAAAAATAACCTTTTTTACACTGCACATTGTGCAAAATGTCTCGTGGATAAAAGGAAGTAAAGTACTGAGTTTGACATACTGACTAGCTGTTGTAAATGATACACAATTTTCTTTACAGTATGTGGTGTGCGATTCTGATGGAAAAAGTATTCCAAAATATGCACATCTCAAGTAGCAGGATTTAAAGAAATCGTGTAACACATTGCAACGTTAAAATTAAAATTCATTTTGATTCCCCCTTCCTCCACTCAACTCCTGAAATACTAGCAAATTATTGGATAGTTATACTCTTTAAAGGCACACTCTGAAATGTTTCTTTGCATCAGAAGGTGTGCGATTCTGATGGAAAGTGCATTTATGGTGTGCTTTTGTTTTGTCAATAAAATGGGGTGGTAACTTGCGATTGTTGTTCATTTCTAAAGACTTATGGCTAACAAGATTAGATTCTCCTTGTATACTAGAATTTCGTTCTTCCATTTTGAAAAGTGATCTCCCAGGTGTGCGATTCTGATGGAAAGACCATTCCTGTGTTTTCCCTCAAGTTAAAAAGACTAATTACATACCATGTGCAGTCTTCATAGTAGATGTAAAAGTATTGAAATTTGACATTTTATTAGCTGTTGTAGTAAAGTATACGCTGTGAAATGTTCCTTTACATCAGAAGGTGTGCGATTCTAATGGAAGTGCATTTCAGCGTTCCTTCCGCTGTTAAATTCAAGGACATGGTAGATATAGGCATTTAACCATTTTGGGGGGATGGAGAGGGGAGGGAAGTGGTACAAAATGATGATAAAACGATAAAAGAGTGGTTACAACCCATGATGCAGTCTTTCTCATGAACAAAGAGTTGCATAATGTATACCATTTACAACAGCTATTAAAGATTAAAAGTTTTTTTTTCTTCTCGTCAGGAGATTTGCGATTCTGACCAAAGTGCATTTGAAAAATTGAGATCGTTTCCTTTTTATGTAGTAAACATTATAAATACCGTGGGCCATTAAATACTCCTGCACTTCAGTTACGTGTGTGTGTG
>JAWQUT010000760.1:194943-208638 GCA_033807755.1 Ellobium chinense
TCCATTATTCCAACTCGCCTTTCGCCAAAAGACATACTAAAACTTGCCTAATCAGACTGGGAGAAGAAAAAAGAATAACACTTAAATCAAGGTAAATCCAGCAGAATACCACGTCCATTACATACGGTCCAAAAAGCTCTTGACTTTACAGCAGGTAGCTAGTTTTATATTTAAATAATAAATTAACCCCTTTTTCTGAACATCCAAAGTTTAGTGCTATAAAGTCGTAAGATTTTTTTTTTTAAATGGTGCAGCGGACTTGGCATGCTGCTGAAACTGCCCATCGTTTGTTGGTGTAAACGTTGTGTGAGGAACAGGGAGGAAAGAGGTGACAGGCGACACATATTTGAAATCAACACAATATTGAAATAGAATGTAGAATTCTTTCCCTTCTCTCTATCATGGTCCGGTGGATCAGTTATATTATATGGAAGCCGGATTTCCACACAGCCTTAATCGCTCTGCAACAGACCGCAAGCAGCTCAAAAAATGTTTCCATCATCAAGGCTCAGGAAACTATAATTATTTCAAATTTTTACATCAAAACAAAAACATTGAGAAAAACGTGAGGCAAATGTCTGGATGCCTCTCACAAATAGAAAAGGTGAAGCCCGCTGAATAAATTTGTGGTGTGGCTCATTGTGTTGCGAAGCAGGTGCTGTGGACCGTGATAGTTATAAAGTAGAAATGACTTAAATGGGCACAAAATTAGTCTCTTGCTGTGCGGCTTGGGCTGTGTGGAAAATACCCTGGGTCAGCTTAAGTAATTATTTATTCATATTATTCATCAAATTGGGACAACACGTGCAAAGACAAAGAATCTGGTATTTAAAACTTGTTTAATAAATTACAAGGTGTAAACTTACATGACCTAAACTGCAACAACACAAATGACGCATTTTTTTGAATTTTGAATCAACATTCAAATTCAGTTTGCTATTCCACTTTCAACACACACACAGTAATGAGTTCACGTATTTGCACAAACTTTCTAAAAGAAAGGGGCACTGTGGTTTTCGACAACTAATCAAAACTGTATGGAAACATACTAAGAAAATCAGTTACTCTTTATTTCTGGAATACAAATAAGAGTTATAGTTTAGCATTTCTTCGACATCTATATTCTAAAGCATTTAACATTATTTCTTATTGTACAATTGATCACCCTTAACTGGGTGATACGAGGGGAACTAGGTGCCTCTTCCATACATGTATTTAGAGGGGAATTCCTGAGTCCGGCCAGTATACTACCTACAGACTATCTGCTTATGATAGAAAGACGAATGAGAGTGTCTGCTGACTGCACTGTCTCTCGGAACGAATGTCTGATACCCAGTTAAGTAGAGGCTTATAACCTTAGACTAGAAGTAAGACATTTGACTCTATATGTGAGAAAGATAATCTAGTAGTGCATTTGTTGAAAATAATCTAAACTAAAATAATTTCTGTTTACAGAGTTTCATGAACAAACGGTTAGAAAATGCTGATCAGTGCATTTTAATAGTACGGATAAATGCCAACCCAGTCAGGCGCTTATAAACTGTAAACATCAAAAACTCAAAAACAAGTTCCTGTAATGCAACCTCATACAGAATGAGGTAACTTGATTCTCGTAACAGTCACGGATAGATAACTCTGCTGTAGGGGAGACCAATAACCATTTTTGATGAGTAGTCTCCCCCGGCAGGATCAACTTTCTTTGTGCCTAACTCTAAATCTATGGGTAGCTCTCGCTATTTCTAACCTTAAATGCCAGAAAAAAAATGGCCACTCCAGAAATATTTTAAATATCTATAGAATAGAGATGTACCATTTAGAACTGTAATGCCATAGAGGCATTGAGAAATACTAATTTATACAGAGTTCCTATGCTACTCTATTTGAGAGAATGCCATTGACATCATTGAGACTTTCATCGTCATTTTCAAAAATAAAAAAATAATAAAAAACACTCTCAAAAGTGTGGCATGAAAAATTTAATAAACGTGCCAAATTTTCAGACCTGTGTCCTGATTCAGGGAACATAAAAATATAGACTAAAAAATTGTCACACGAACACACAACACGGCAAAACACATAGGCAGGCGAGTTCAAATCAACAAACTACAAATAAAGTGGCAGAAACTAGAATTGAACTCACATCAACCGGGACGGCAGGTACAGACAATGCATCTCCTTCCCCAAACCCCCAAAAAACATACACACACAACACGGGCGGACGGACGGACGGACACACACACATACACACACACGCACACACACGCACACACACGCACACACACACACACACACATACACACCACGCGAGCGCGCGCTCACACGAACCAAACGTATACACACAAAGGGCGCACACATATATATTCATTACGATATGAATACATATATAACATATATACATATATATATACNTATATATATATATATATATATATATATATATATATACATATATCCTTTTCATCCACTTATATAAATAGATAAGTATAGATATGGGTAAGAATATACAAAAATACACATATCATGTAGATACAGATGCATATAAATTATGTTATACACAATATGCGCTCATAATTATGGACATACACAATGATATATAATCACACTCATTCTCATTGTGATCGATGTCATCGTCATTATTATTATCATCGCTGTAATACTAATCATTAAATTTGATTCACGATCATTATTATCATCATAATTTCTATATATTGACATCGTGACTGTGATTGCCTGATCATCATCATTATCACCACCACCCTTGATAGAAACAGGAAGGGGGAAGAATCGTCATACCAGAGTTTGTAGAGAGTGTGTGTGACAATGTATCTTTAATACACAGACACGGATAGATAACTCTACTGTCGGGAAGACGAGTAAGTATTATTGGTGAGTAGTCTCCCGTGGGAGGATCAACTCCAAGTTTCTGGCACAAATCACTGACTGTGTACATCATATTAATCCGCCTATATACAATCTATTATTGGGGGCCCTAACAGCCAATAGCAGGGTGAAGAGATATGTTCAAAGACCTGTGACCTAGATGAAGCATCAAATTTTAAAGTTTCAGTGTCAATCACCCAAATGCCTTAAGCACAGAGTACCTCTGACTTTCATTATCATACACATTAGCATCAGTCCCATTGCTCTCTTCGCAGTTGTATGGTTAACAGATGTTGATGGCTGATGATGAAGTACTAGTATAAGGCCCAGAACTTGGAACATGCGCCGAAATAGGACCGGCCTTATCTTTATCGATAGGAGTCGCCAATCGTGAACAGAGGACTGCGAAGGTGCTACTGAAAACGTGTGTCGTTTGGGAGGGACTATGTCGTCACAGTCATTCTTGCTGGTGATGTCATCTTCACTCACTTCAGAGTAGACGTTCTCCATCTTCGATGTTGCACGGTTTACAACTGCGCATGTAGCACTTCCTATGGCATGTTTCTTGCTGTCTGGAGTAAGACCATCTTGTTGAATTTCTGGGACTTAATGCTCATTGTAACCGCGATTAGTTTCAGGATGGGCATTAGACGAACCATCAACAACTTCTTACTTGAGACCGACTCCTCCAACTCATTCCTTTGGTAAATGAGACTAGTTAAGACTGTGAATATTCTAAAGAGAGACACTAACTAAACCATCAACATCTTCATACACCAAGTCATCACCTCCATTCTGTCTCCTAGGCATATTCGAAGGACTGACTGGTACTAGTACTCAGCATGACCGATCTTCGCTGTCACAGGTTTTTCATAATAATCTACACCTTGTCCAGGTCTTCTGACGTTGACATAGCCTCCTCTGATCACTTCTGTTGAGGCCACGTCGTCAGTGGTTTCATAGTTTGAAGTATAGATATTACCCACGTAAGCCTCCCCATTTCTCAAATTATAGTAACTAGGATTTGTACCATTTGTGTGACCTGCTGGAACATTTACGTAAGATATGTCGCTTCCATGGTGACCTGATTGTCCATCAGTGCGAGTACCAATACCGTGAACAATCTCCAAGGTTGGAATCTCATATTTACCAGCTTTACGAGTTTTGTTCCTACACCACCAGATTAATCCCACGGCGACGAGAGCAGCACAGACCACGACGGCGACAATCACACCGATGATGGTAGCTGTGTTACCGTCGTCATCTCGTGATGTGCCATCATCCAATCCGCTTGCCGTTTGATTTGTTGCTGGTGTGGTCTCAGTTGTTGATGCCGAGGATTCGCTGGTACTGCTACATGGCTCAGGATAAGATGAGTTTGTTGTTGCTTCTGTGGTGGCACTTGTTGAGACTGGGGATTCGCTGGTACTGGTACATGGCTCAGGGTAAGATGAGTTTGTTGTTGCTTCTGTGGTGGCACTTGTTGAGGCGGGGGCTTCAGTGGTACTGGTACTTGGCTTTGGGTAAGATGAGTTTGTTGTTGCTTCTGTGGTGGCACTTGTTGAGGTGGGGGATTCGCTGGTACTGGTGCATGGCTTCAGGCATGATAAGCTAGTCGTCGTCGCACCTAAGGATATTTGCGTGGTGACATCACCTGATGATTGTGATGGCAGCAAAGTTGTGCCATGAGGAGGCGGTACCGAGGGACACGTTGGTAGTGTGCATGGCGTGATTGTGAGGCTTGTACTGTTGTATGTCCGTTCAAACTGTTGTGTTGAATCCCAGGTGATTTTCACTTGCCCAAGTGCGCACGGTTCGTTGTTATAATTTATCTTGTATGACCAGCATGACAGAGGATCAGCACATAAGGTAAGTGCTAATCTTGTGCATGTGACATTGAGCCCGGGAGAGTCTGTCAGGGTGCAGATATATGTACTGTTATACAGCTGTGCCATATCAGTGTCGTGAACTACAGATGTGGTTTGTATGTACAACTCTGAGCCTTCATAGCCGCATATTGTACAGCTTTTGGTAGTCGTTGTGCATAGGCATACGCTCAACCTGTTTCAAAGATAAGAAGAATAGTAAATGACCAAATAGAACAATGATCGTGTATAATAATGATGAAATAAGAGTGTCACGTTGATTTTAAGGTTCGGGTACATGAAGTTTGGTACTAAAGTACGATGAAAGATTATCAGAACATATTATTATAGGGAACTGAGACTTCACAAAAAGAGTCGATCTGGATTTAGTGCCATTACTTAAATATTTCCATTGTAAAGCAAATTATGGTTTCACTTTTGATGAAAAAAATTAAAGAAATGATGGAGGATTTTTTTAGTGACACTATAGTTTCTCAGATTGCAAACTATTTCAAGTAGCGATTTTGAAGTCAAAAATGGTTGTTCTGCTTATTCTTCACTAGGTGGATTGGCAGGTTTTGTCTGCCTTCATTTAGATCTAAATCTGACGCCTTATACCCTTGGACGCGCAGTAGGAAGACGTCAGTGGCCGCATGCACAATGCTGTCAATTTTGCGAGCTAGCGGTAACTACGGGAAACATCATAATTTTTTAATATACAAGAACACTCGAAAAAGATGTTTATACAGTGAAGCGTGGAGCCAAAGGCTAGCCAAAAAGTAATACATCAAAATGTTACAGTATTATTATTATACAAGGCCTCAGAACACCAAACGGCACATACCCAGGAGAAAAACAACAATAACACATATTATACTCATTTTGCGCTGGTCCAAAGCACCATTCAAATTCACTGGTCTGGACTGATCCCTTTAAATTCTATTGGGCTACAGGTCTTTGGCACCTATTATGTTTTCTTCTTTTGGCCCTACTAACATTTTGTGTTATTGTACATATGCCACTGTGATTTCGAGAAATTCCGTCCATGGAGGTTAAAATACTTCTTTTGCCCGATCTTTTCACGGGAATAACAATGGGGGTCAACACCCGAACGTTTTCACAAATGTGTTTCGAAAAAGGTCACTTCGAATTCAGATTTGGGGACCAATTTTTCATTTGGCTAGTTTTGACCGCGTGCGAATACATAGGCCTACACATTTTTTTGTTTGTTTGTTTTGTTTATCTAGGAGTCTCAAATTGCACCTGAAACTTTAACATTGGATGCTTTACTTAGATTGCAGGTCATTTTACACATTTCTACACTGACACTGGCTGGCAGGGCACTAATAAAGGGGGGTTGTATATATTAGCGGATTAATTGGGTTGTACACAATGAGTGATTTGTCCCTCTAATAGTTGTCAAAATTATAATATAGGTCACCACGAGAAGTAATCAAGTATGCCTATTGGGACACACCATTATTAACATTGCTACGATTGGGTCAATGTTTTGGAAAAAAGACAACCCAGAAATTGTTAATTTTGAGGCGAGGCTGTGATGAAGTCACTGTGTACTCACGGGCCACATGTCTGCATCCCATCTGCGACGCACTTATGGGGGTTGGACCGTCTCGGGTCCCCTATATATTTTAAGGATCTGTCACGACCAGTCGGGAGAGCTCAGAATAAAATCACTCACATTGTGATTAGGCCAGTGTGTTGTGCCGTTGGGTTAAGCTTACAGACTTCTAAGTGGATGAAAATAGCATGTTGTTATAATATGCGTTAGGAAGACAGTAAAAAATGTGTCCTTTGGATTGATTGTGGAGAATGGGCCCAATTGTGTGAACCTACCTGCGATTTAGTGTGTATTCTCTCCTGATTTTGCAAACTAAACTTGAAGTTTGGGTCATTCAATTTGGTTTCGGTGTGGCATTCTGTGAGGAGCACTTGTTGTTAAGGAAACTAGTTAGGTTGTTGACACATTTCGATGTATTGGTTCGTAGCTCCACAACAAAATGAAAGACCTATATTTTAAACATCACTTTTAATGATCTCCTTTATTTGATGCAAACTATTAAAGATGACTTAGAGAGTGTGGAATTTCGTATAAGTGAGAGGAGAGAAAACAGTTTTTTTGGCTTAAAGGGGGAAATCGGATTAGACTTCTGTAACCTTTAGAAAGAAGCCAAGAAAGCAGCCATGTGTTCAAAAATATATCCAAATAAATTAACAAATAGCCAGATTGACTAGTTAGGGGCTAACATTGCAAAGCTGCTCATTATTTCTATGTTGTTGTATTTAAATACTTATTTAAATAAAAAATCCATTTAAATAATTCATTCATATAATAAATTTATTTATTTACAGACAGATCGAAATTTCTTGTCTGCGTCTATTTACAATCAAATGTTTTATAAACTGACAACAGCCAGTAGAGGATCTTAGGTTCAGAGTCACGAAGACCCGTCAGCCGACGGCAATGGGTAAATGGTTCTTACACCCGATCGCATCCCCTGCTGTCTCACTTGACAATGACGTATTTGTTCGAGTTGTTCGCATTCGCGGACCTCCGAGAAGTCGCTTAACTGGACGTTGACGTGGGCCGAAGTTCGTCACGAAAGCTCTCAATAGTAGCCAAAAAGTAACCAACTTTTTTCAAAAAATTAAAAACTATTAAATTAATATAGTCTCTATATCTCCATAGAAGTGTCAATGTGTTGGGACGGCGTACTACAAGACACAACAAGGATAGGGTTTTGAAAGAAAATCATACTACTTAACGTTTTTATTTCTTTGGCTTAAAGAGGGACATTTTGAGAAAGGCTATATATTCATCTTTTACTGGAAAAATGTTCCCAAAATGTGTAGGTATCAGATATTTCTTTATTTTTAAATCAACGCTTAGGTTCATCCCTTCACCTTCGAAAAATCTGTTGGTATCCTGTCATTAGCCTTCGGGTGAGTCCGTGCTGTGTTCATGTTAGGATAGCACTGTTTCTTACTGTATTATTTACTTGTATCCATTTGCTTGTATGTATTTTGTATTATGGAGAGAGGGATTGAGTGATTATTTAATATGCTTTTCCTTCTTTGGAAGGCTGTCTAGGCGTGGGCTTGGTTGCGATAACAGCGACAGTAAGGGCCAGTGTTGGGCCGGTCAGGAGTTTGCTTACAGTAAGCGAAGGGCCAGTGTTGGGCCAGGCAGGAGAGTGCCCACAGCGAGCAAGGGCCAGTGTTGGGGCCGGAAGCAACCTGTCGTTTTATTTTTGTGACGACCAGTTCAGGCATCGATATATATTTATCAACTCGTGGGTCAAAAAATGTANGGAGGGCCCGAGCTGGACGTGACTATCCATTAGTTAGCTTATTTGTGGACGCGGGTTTTCAAGGTTATTCGGGTAGCTAATTTTGTTAGCGGGTCGTTTATTTATGACATATTGCATTTTCTTTTTGTAATTGTATCTGCCGCTTTTGTTATTTCTCTTTCATTGTGGTATCCGTCGTTGTTCCTCTTTAGTGTTGTTCGTTATACCTTGTGAACCCACGTGGGCAGGAAATTTATCCTGGAGGGAGCCAGACCTAGGCAACTCCATTGCAGAGGCAAATAAATGTCCCATGTTAATGTCTACATCTCTCTTAATAATAGGCCAACAAATAGTACATTTTCACACAAATATTATTATAATGTCCTTACCGATGAAAGCTTGTCGAACCACAAAATTCTGTGAAACTTCGTAAATTAAATCAACAAGCTGGAAGACCAAGAATATGAATTTGAGCACGCTAATTAACAGAAGAGATAGCATGCCATGTGCTAATAACAACGCATCAGGGCATACTTACTGGTTAAACTTGCTCCTGGGGAACTCCAGAGTGTCATTCCTGGTTCCAGAGATAATATTCCACCTCATCACAACCTCCTCTGAGCGCACAGCCACAAAGCTTACAGCCAGCAGGGCATACACGATGACACTGTGCATCTGGCTCATTCTGAAAGGTACAGTCTATGGTCGTATGCGTAATCCTTGCCTAAATTTCGGGGTTTTCCCTTGGTTACCGCAATGTTTCTGTTAACGCAAGGATTGTGTATGCGGCCATCGCTGTGGCATTAAAATGTAGTTCTGTTAAGAAAACGGGAAATCAACGAAACGCTTGACACAGAACAGTAGAATAATGTTTCATTTACAGCATGCTGCTGGACATGGCTCAGTACTGAACGGCCATAATACTTGTCTATCTGTGTAACTGTCCCACCCACCCCAGCCTGTCTGCCACACTGACTGACTGACTGACTACCTGCCTGCCTAGCGGAATCTATGTTTTACTGTCATTTTTTTTTTAGATCTAAATATTTTATCTTTGTCATACTCTTATCTACAGTAATATCTTACCTTATCTTCTGTTTGAATAAGGTAATCACCGTTGTAATGCCTAAATTTTTGCGGTACATCCTGCCTTTACACCAAGGTACATCCTACCTAAACACGAAGATACATCTTGTCTGAACACCAGGATACAGCCTGCTTTAACACCAAGATAAAACCTGCCAAAATACATCCTTCTTTAATACCGAGATACATCCTGCCTTAACACCTAGATACACTTGCTTTAACACCAAAGTACACCCTGCCTAAACACAGAGATACATCTTTGCTTGCCTTATCACCAAGTTACATCTTGTCTTAACACACAGATAAATCCTGCCTGAACACCAAAAAACATCCTACCTTAACATCAAAATACATTCTACCTTAACGCCAAGAAACGTCCTGCCTTGACACCAAGATACATCCTACCTTAACACCAAAGTACAACCTGCCTTAACACCAAAATACAACCTGCCAAGACACATCTTGCTTTAACACCAAGATACATCCTACCTTAACACCAAAGTACAACCTGCCTTAACACCAAGATACATTCTACATCAAGATACATCCTGCCGTAAAACAAAAGATAGATCCTACTTTAACACCACGGTACATCCTGCTATTGATTGCTATTTTCTCCTTCCAGTTCCTACACGAACACATTTTAATGCAGCCCACACATGAACTACTGGTTGCGTGGGTCGATTTCTGATTTTACTACATACCTGAGCAGTATGGTATTTCCTGATGTTACGATTATGTTGCACGTTATGAATCAGAATAAGACGTGATATGTCACAACTAGTTCGTAGCATGCAGTATGATTGTAACACCAAATAATGCCTTGGGCCTATGCCTAAATCTTTCTTGATGACTGTGCGTAAGGGATAGGATTTGAAACTTAAAGGAAAGCTGAATCGTCCTGCAGACAATATTGACTCAACCGATACCCTATTATCAAATAAAACAGTCTTTAAAGTGTCAACACGATGTAATGCCCCTGCCTGCCCCAGATAACCCACAGGGTTACATTATCCAAAGTCTGAACTCTTATACCAACTGCGCGCCTGGCGACCATAAGATTAAGTCAAATACGTTCCAGCGGCACCGCCAAGTTGTCTAGCCTGTGCTATGTAGATGGGTGAATCTTGTCGGTATAGTTCTTTTAATTCCACTGTAAGCAGCAAATGTGTCAAACAAAATCATGCTGATGCGATAAAAACGCAGAATAGTTCATGTAGTTTACAGGGTTAAACTTTACTTTTAACTTTTGATGACCAGAACCTTAAATTAAAGCTGAACATCAGCCAGTTGTATGTATGTATGTATGTGACACACGGTCAGATAAAGGTGTCTGTGGCTGAATGACGTCATCGTTCGGGAAAAGGGGAGTAACTCTAAACATAAGGGCCAAATCCCGGTCAGTCTAACTCTCTCTATTCCGTCATATTACACATGCACATGGTACCAGGACGATGCTCTTTCTTAGCGAAATTGGCTCGGCGGGCACCATAGATAAGTTTGAGAGAGAAAATTTACTGGAAAATGGAAAATTATTTTTGACATGAGCGTACACCTTTAAAGGTCTATAAGAGACTTGGGTTTCAAAAATAACAGCTAGTTGATCTATCTGTTTTTTGTTTTTGTTTTCGCCAACATTGCCTCTTGAGGTCCTTTATTTAAACAGTAATTAAGCACGCCTCAGCGGCCGTATTTAATCTCCGGATAAGAACTTGATAGCAGGTGATTGTGTGTCACACAAAAGAACAGGATGTTATCAGCAGTAACATGCTATTGTTATAGCTTTCTTCTGCATAAGCTTTGCCGTGTCAACTTGCCTGCCTGATAAGCTCTATAAGTGGAGGTGTACAGTAAGTTGTCAACATTTTGTTATTTGCTCCACCAGGAAGCAATAAATAAGAAGAACAACTCGATCTTTATCAGTGAATTACCACTCCTCTGGAGATATAAAGTTTATTCTACTTCTTTCCAGTGCTCCTGAGACCAATACATATCACTTTCATTTTGCAAAGCTGCTTTTTTACTGTGAAAGAACCGTATAAGCCAAATCTTAGCTCAAATTCATCAACTGGCACCTTTGTGTAGGGCATAATGTTTTCTATCTTTTCATTTGGATGATTCTCTCACTGTTTACAAAGTTTTTGATATAGTCAGCTCTGTGTATCATTTAATGATTAATGACGAGAGGCCCAATGTGAACTTTTTATTTTTGTGCGTCTGTTTTTAATTTTAACATTCTCCTTCCTAAATATGTTCCTTTTTCCGTCAGACGGCAGAGAGATGTTCTGTTTGCTAGGGATAATCATGCTTATGACGTAAATATGTACCTATCATAGAAGTACTGAAAAAAAAATTGTCCAGTTTGACTCAGTGTTGCCCTTTTACAGAAAATCGACAGTTTCCTTCACGTTTCAAGAGATATGCCTTTCATTTACACTTTGCTGACACCAAGCTTATGGTAATATATTTTGATTTTACTTTCATCTTCCTGATTCCGCAAAGCTGTTATCGTATCGACAGATTTTATTAATTTTTAAAAAGAAGTGAAAGTAACACTCCTGTCAGACCCTACATGCGTAATCATTCTCAGAGATCGTGACAGCCTTATCTAGACAAGGCCACTTTTTAGCCTCTTTGAATGAAATGTAAACATCCGCTTGTCAATAAAAATATAGTTCAAGTCCCCCAGCTCTTTAAGAAGACAGTTACATTTACATTTACCTTACAATATACCACCGCTTAGCATTTTACAGTTAAGATCAGGGAGTTTCAAAGTTCTGAGCATCTCTGTGACCCTAATTCACCCACACGACACGATTTTCAGTAACGTCAATGCTTTTATGCAATGCTTCAATACATGCTTCTATGCTTTCCATCGGCCTTATCCAATCTTAATCAAATAATTGTCAATAGAGCCATTACCTTTATGTGTTTGCTTCCCTCACATATTATAAAAATGTAAGAGTGAACCAAGGAGAAAAAGAAACAACAAAATAACTTCTTAACAAATTAAACGATTATTTTTATGTGTTTGTATATATCACTGAACTTAAATTATGTTTCTGTTCAGACTGTTTAGTGTGTTTGTATCCTTCACATACAAAACAATACCAAGACTCTAGAGAGACTTAAGAACAGTTTACCAAGACTTCATAAAATAACTACAAATAAAAAGCATCACTTTCGCCTCTTTATTTCTTTCACATACAATGTAGTTTCAATGCATAAAGGTGATTTTGGAAACAACAACAACAACAACAAAAGTATACTTATAACTGACCAATTTTTAGAGAACTGACACACATCATGTTCATGTATTTCCTTTTGCTCGTGTACCCCCATTTAAAGTTTTCCCAGTCCCCGAGTTTCAGCATTGTTTTGTAGGTGAAGGATACAAATACACTAAACAGTCTGAACAGAAACATAATTTAAGTTCAGTATACAAACACATAAAAATAATCGTTTAATTTGTTAAGAAGTTATTTTGTTGTTTCTTTTTCTCCTTGGTTCATTCTCTCTTTCGTCACTGCCCCTCCACCCCCTCAGAAGTGGTAACCAATACGTTTGGTCCAGGTGTTTTTTCTCTCTTTCTTTTTGTTCCGTCTAAATCCTAATACATATATTCTTTCTCAATGCATCCACGCCACCTGTTAACCTCTCCTGCTCACCCACCTCCCCCCACCCCTTCCTTTGTGCTACAAAGCACACCTACATAAAATAACAATCTCCAGAATATGTTGGTCTTAAGATAGTAAATGCCAAAACGCGCAGACGCTTGTAATTTGTAAATATTATTAAGAACTAAAAATTAAGAGCCTAACACAACCCCACACATACATGTAATTATTGAGGGGTTACTTAATTCTTGTAAGGTCTTTGAATCCTATTTATTTTATAGGTTTTTTTTCCTTCTTTTAGCCCTATTGACATTTTGCGTTATTCTACAAAATAATACTACTATGATTTCGGGAAATTTCTTCCATGGAGGTTAAAGTACTTCTTTTGCCCTATCTTTTAAAAGGAAGAAAAAAGGGGGAGTCAACGCCCTTAATGTTTCACAAATCTCTTTCGAAAAAGGTCACCTCGAATTCCGATTTGATCCCCAAGTTTTCATTTGGCTGGTTTTGACCTCGGCGAATACATAGGTCTACACTTTTTAAAGGGTTATTCTGTTATTGATTGGGGAAGAAGCCCCGGAGAAACAAAAGTTTGGTGTATATGTCCATAAGAATGTAAAGAAAATGCAGCTTCCTTTGACAATACCATGTGAACCTATGGGGTGGGCTGAAGAGGGGTGGGATGGTGATTTTTCTTAAGGGTGGGAGGTGAGTGGGGTGGATGGGATAGGGGTTGATGGTAGGTTTAGGGTGGAAGTAGGGAATGAAAAAGGAAGGAATGAAATTTTAATTTAAAAAAAAAAAATGTTGTGAAATTTGGTGCATTTCTTGACAACACTTGGTGTATGTGTCAAAGGCGGGGGAGGGGGTGGGGATGGGAGGATAACAAGAGAGACAAGGAAAAGAATGAACGACAAAAAAAACTTATTTGAAAAAAGC
>JAWQUT010000760.1:220965-234087 GCA_033807755.1 Ellobium chinense
GAGAGAGAGAGAGAGAGAGAGAGATTCAGACAATATAGTGTTGAATACGTGTGCAAGTAGCTGTAAATGTGAAGTGCTTCGAGCTCGCCGGGGGTGAAGAGCTATACAAATGCACTTTATCGTTATTATTATTATTGTTATTGTATATTGGCATCGTAACTGTGGCTGCCTAGCATCATTATTATCATCATCATCATCATCATCACCACCACCACCATATCATCATCATTATCATCATTATCATCAGCATTTATTTGCAAAACATTTATCTGCACTGGATATAAATAAGTAAAGAAAGAAAACTATAACAATGTAACAAATATTTAATACATAAATTTTCGGACTAGCGTCCTTCTTCAGATGCAGAAAATCAATGAATTAGGAATGAAATGGAATAAGAAGAGGGAAAAAAACTGTGATCAATAGTCATGAAAATTAAAAAGCTTGAACAGACACAAATAGCCAACATCGAACGGAACAAAAGCAAACATAAACAATGGAAGTTAATAGTTGGTCAGAACTAAGCAAGTATATACCAATTTCTTTTCTACAAAACAAAAAACCGTTAGTGTAATTTTACTATCTCTTTCTCAAACATGCGTACTCTTACTGCTAACAACCTCCAACCAACCCCCTCCCCCTTCCTCCGCTTCCTCCTCCTCCTCCTCATCATCATCATCATTATCAACACCATCATTATTTGCAAACATTTTATCCGCACTGGATGTAAGTAAGTAACCATCAGCATTATCATCATCATATCATTATCATCATCATTATCAACACTTGATAAAATGATTTTACTAACACAAAAAAAAAAGAGAGAGAGAGAGAGAAAGAAAGACTCCTTATATAAACATTCATGTAGAATAATTTAATATGAAAATGGCACTTTACATTATATAATAGGTCCGAAAATCAGCATCAAGACCACCTTCCCTCTCTTATCATCTTTTGGATATAGTCGTTGCTTTTGTAGTTCCTCCGAGTGATGGGCAAGTTCACCCCAAAAAATGTCAGTTTAAATCAAGTCTTAGTTCAGTTCACTTAGGGCAAAAAGCCTTAACATCAAGTTAAGTTCCGATCTGTGAAAATTGAGTAGTTATCAGATCATATTAGCTCCTCTTCGTTTTAAAAATGGGTAATTCGTTCCGGTTTTCGACGTAGAACTAAAATTTAGGTAAAAGCTTAAAGTTCAAATCAAGTACCCAAAATAGTTGTAGTTCAGACCCACATCAGTTCGCCCATAATAGCTATTAAAGTCGGATCAAATTCATGTCAAGTTAAGAACTCCGTTCATATGATCTCAGTTCTCACCAATTCTGGTTCTTCCCCACACCATCACTACCATGGGTCAATGTATATACAAGCAAACCAATCTAATGACAAAGCGAGATTACAGAAATCTGCAAAAAAAACAGAAACGGTGGCGAAGCTAACAGTTTTTATCATCTCATTAATGAGAGTGTGCATGGGTAACAAAATCACTCTAGCCATCACACAAATACACACATTTTTTCCCTGGCCTACCTCCATCTTCCATGTTTTCTTCCTTCTCTCACTCAGTCACGGAGGCACTTTTTCTCCCCTTCCTTACCACACTCATTCAATCTCCCAGCGTCGATTATATCGTCATGATCGCTCTTGATGGTGATGTCATTTTCATTCACTTTAGAGCAGACGTTTTTCAGCTTAGATTTTGCACGTGTGATAACTGCATATGTAACACCTGCAATGGCATGTGTCTTACAGTTTGGAATAAGACATCTCGTTGAATTCTTGGGTCATTACCATGATCAGTTAGAGGATCGGCATTAGACGAACAATCAATGTCTTTGTACTCCAGGTTGTCTCCTATAATTCGATTCTTGGGCAGATTCGAGTAGTTACGACCGTGGATATCCGAAAGAGAGACACTAACAGAACCATCAACATCTTAATACTCCAAACCGTCAGCACAAATCGGCTTCAAAGCGTATTATAATAAGGCTGAGACTGATGCTGGTCGGTGCTTGATGTCACAGGTTCTTCATAGCCATCTACACTTTCTTCAGATCCTGTGACGCTGCCATGGTCTTTTCTCCTTTCCGCTGTTGACACCATACCGTTGGTAGTCTCTAAAGTCGAGATTTTATTCATTTCAGCTTCTCCATCTGTCAAATTATAGTAACTAGGATTCATACTGTTGTGTCTTGTCTGACGTGCTGGAACATTCACGTAAGATGTGTCGTTCTCATGACTCCCTGAGTGTCCATTATCAGGGTTAATATAGTCACTGTTGACCATCTCCGAGCTAGGAGACTGATGTCCCTCGCTTATATCAGCTTTACGAGCTTTGTTTCTACGCCACCAGAAAACTAATCCCACGGCGACGAGAGCAGCACAGATCACCATGGCCACCACCACACCGATGATGGTACCTGTGTTGTTATCGTCATCCTGCGCGCCTACCGTCTGATTAGTTGCTGTTTTTGTAGAGGTTGAAAATTTGGTGGTATCTTCTGATGACTGTGATAGCATTGGCGTTGTGCTTTGAGAGGCTGGTGCGGAGGGACATGTCAGATTACATGACGAGATTGTGAGACTTGTGTTGTCAAAACTCATTTGAAACTGTTGGGATGAGGTCCAGGTGATTTTCACGGGTGCAAGTTCACATGGCTCGTTGTTAAATAGTATGTCGTATGACCAACATGAAGTAGCGTCGGAACATAAAGATAAGTCTAATCTTGTACATCTGACAACGTTGAAAACTGTACCAATGACTCGTTCGCATAAATATGTTTGGTGGTACGTCTGTGACATATCATCGTCTGGATGAAAGGGCACAGTATTCACATAGGACATGATCCCCGTCGTTTGATTGGAGAAAAGTGTACAACTTTTAGTTCCCGGTGTGCACATACATACGCTGAACCTGCAAAAATATAATATGCTTACTTTCAAGAGATGTTCATATCCCACGAATTTTCATCTAAACAATGGAGAAAATATTAAGACAGAACGCCACATTTTGGGTGTTGACGATCCCACATATTAATGCCTTAATACGATAAACTCCATCTGATCATACTCTTCGGAGAACTTATCAAACGAGTCGAAAAACCGGGTTGTTTTGTATAATAACTTATTATATTATTGCATTACAAGTTAACAGAACCGAAATCGCTGCACCCAAGATAGACCCATAAGTGCATAGTCCCTTTTAACAAACGTCTTAAAGTATAGGTGCAGATGATGTTGGTCCCCACCTTAGTATCAACGTAGTAATCAGAGGTCTTCCAGATTAAGGTGCAACATTGCTTTTATACGGCAAGCTCTCTCCGATATCTATTACAATTAAACATGAAAACTTAACGGAAGGAGCCATGTAGCAATCTAGTATCCCTTGTTGCTGGATAGGGTGCACTGACAGGGTGGGAGAGCTCTGTAAGCATTGAGAGCTAGCAAACGAAAGAAATCGTCCTGATCATTTGGAAAAAAAGACAGTTCTATCAAATATAGTGTGCGACAGTTGCAGCCAACAAGTTAGTTGGGTTATAAATTGAATGTAAATTCATGTAATATTATCGAATATCAAAATAACCATTTTCTATCATTGAATTTGTAATATTTCCTTTAAAGCCAGAATTAAGCGCCTCTTTTTTTTAAATTCGTTCCGCTGGTTTGTAAAGAATACAACTTTCATAATGCAACTTATTGAATTAATTGACTGATAGTGTTTATCTCCTCTGTTCACCGTGTAAGAAGGTCGCTACAGTGTGAGGATATGGGTAATAATACATGGTGAATAGAAGCTGATCAAGAGAGCAGTGTAACTGTCAACCCTGGGCTGTAAAAAATTTAAAACAGTCTTGTATGTGTGGCGTGAGAATGTCACTGCTGATATGAAAACTTTATATTATATTACAAGTAGTCATACTTACTCTTGAAACGCTTCCTGTGTAAATTTTAAGGTCTCACTACCCCTTGTAGAATTAATATGCCATGACATTATGACATCCTGCGACAGGACTCCTATCTTGATGGTGGCCAGCAAGACACATACAGTGGTCAAGGACTTTGAATTCATCGCTGATGTTGTAATCTGTTCGATAAAAACAATGTTATTGTAGACACGATGCTAAGATGATGTTATGTAAGATGACAGCAGATAACAACTTAATATTATTTCAAACATAATGTTAATTCTGGCACACTAAAAAAGATTTTAAGTGACTGCTCCGTTTTGTTAGTTTAAAATAAGGATGAAGAGTCTTTTCGCCTATCTGCCTGTCTGTCTGCCTACCTGCTCCTCTGTCTGTCTGTCTGTCTGTCTGTCCGCCTGCCTGCCTGCCTGCCTGTCTGTCTGTCTGTCTGTCTGTCTGTCTGTCTGTCTGTCATTTTTCACTCTAAATAACATTTTACCATGCCATATTCTCGCATCAGGAAAAAAAAATCATGATCTTCTTTACCAGATGTTTATCACTAGACTACAATGTTACAGCTGCGGTTTGCGGACCATAACACCTACACACATTATTTCTTAATATAAAATGGCCCATATTATACATGTGTATGCGGAGATCACATGATATATTGCATATGAACTTTAAACGTCTTGAATAGGTCACGCGAAGCCATGTCATAAAGTTATTCTCTGTATTCTGTGGGGGCAAATGCTAGCCCACACCCGAACTTCAAGTACTGTAGGCTGATTACTAGTTCTTTTGCAATATTTTAGTTCGTCTTGAGTTATCGCCAAGAATAGAGCGGAAGTGCCTCTAACAATGAATTCGAATCTAGGAAAAAAAAATATGCTATGTAGGTTTTTAGCGGCATTTAGATTATGAGCCTATCCTATTATGCTATCGTTATGAAAAGATCAAGCATGAAGAAGTTAATCTCGCCGTAGTGGTAATTTCTCAGATGATGACGTTGCAGCTAAACCTCTTTTTACATAATTAAGTAAATCCCAAAGCACAGAATGTGATCTTCTTCCTTTTTTTCTTTTTGGGATTTGCTTTTCAGTGTCAGTGAAAAAAAACAACGTGGTAAATTATTTTCCTAAACAGTGTAAATTTGTAAGAAACCAAACGAAGTCTGAATGTAAGATGTATTCGCTATTTCTTTTCAGCATTTTGTAAGAAATCGATTTAAATCCAGGTGAATGTTGCCCACTGCTTCTTGCTACACGTACTGTAGTATTTCTCCATGTCTTGTCACTTTATTACCACCGCAGAATTGAAGCGAGATAGCAGTAATGTTTATAACAGGATGCTGTCAGTAACATAAAACGAGTGTTGACAAGCGCCTAATAAATTTTGTTTCTCCTATATCCAAATTTCATGTTACATTCTTAACCGCCTTTTTAGTTTGTATTCTTAATGCAGGGCGGTAACATACTTTCTAACAAAGTACGGTATCTATATTAATAAAACGCTTCAGCTAAATTTGTGTCACAGATTTCTTGAGAACTACATAACGTAAAAACATGCGGTTTTCACCTAAATTCGTAGAAAAATACACAAACGGTAACTATACAAATCAGTCCTTTTAATTTTTTCACCCTTTTAAAAAAATAAGAATGTGTATAGCAAAGAAACACAATCTCCGATAGATCTTTTTAATACGCCCGATTCGCCAATCGTCCAACTTTTTCACGGAGTCTAATGCATTCGTCTATGATGCCTTTCGGTGCGCTAGCTATTCTTTCGCCGCTGGTGCTTTGCATGCCTGCCCATAAGTAAAATGGGGTGTTAGTCTTGTTTTTGATATATGGAAAGCTACTCAACTGAAACAATTTCTTAAGGAATGATTGCAACGTTTAAATCTGACTATACTGACTATACTTGCAGTCAGCTCTGTAACTTTATCTATCATTAGGATGTACTGGCTGGTTATGGGTGAGGAGAATGTGATTGGTGGATTTGGGGAAGTAAACATTAGCAACCCTTTCAAATTTCAGGGACGTATACCCCTTCCTTCTAAAATTTATAATTTCTTTTCATGACTTGATGACGTCCAATAGCGGGGCTTTTTGACATAGATGAAAAACAGTGGCGTATTACAGTCTGAGGTTAATGGGGGCTGGGATTTAAGAGGGGATTCCCTCGATGGCGCTTAAACAATCATTACTTCGAAACGTTTTATAAAAATTATTCTTATTGCATGGCTCATTTGAACTTCTCTCTCTCCCTCCCTCTATCTATCTATCTATCTATCTATCTATCTATTTTTGTGTCTAAGGGTGATGCGGGGAAGGGGAGGGTGGAGCGTTTTGTATATTGATAACACCAAAGATATTTATAACAGCTAAACTTTTCAAATACAGTTGCTCCTGCAGTCACACGACCGATTGAACTGAGAAAAGGTATCATTCAAATCTATCCTTGGTCAGTCGTAGCCTTTCAACAGGGCGTTGATAATGGCTCAGAAACATAGAATACCACAATGATATGGTGTATACAGATCTAAACAGGGAAATGAAAAAATTGGGGACCAAATCATAATTCAAGATGACCTCTTTCAAAAGACATTTGTGCAAAATTTTGGGTGTTGAAAAAGGGTAGCCATAATTGTAATAATTATTCCATTTAAAGATAATGTTGAATCTGACACACCATAATAATATAAGACTTAAAGGTTACATGCTCCTTATTCAGTGAAAATAGGGTCCGAGAATATGCCTTAGGAAGACTGTAAAAAGTCTTTTGGACAGATTATAGAGAATAGGTCCTAGTTGTGAGCCTACCTGCCAATTAGCTTGCATTCTCACCTGATTTTGTAGGCTAAACCTGAAGTTTGGGTCATTTATTTCGGTTTTAGTGTGGCTTACTATACGGAGCACTTAACGTTAAGGAAACTAGTTAGCTTGCTTACGCCTTTCAGTGTATCTTTTCGGAGCTCGAATACGAAATTAAAGACCTTTATTTTAAGTATCATTTTTAATAAGCTCAGTGAATATTGCAATAAATAAAGAAGACTTAGAGACCGTGACATTTCTTGTAAGTGACAGTAGAGAATATAGTTTACTGGCTCAAAGAGCGAAATCGGATTAGGCTTCTGTAACTTGAAGTGACTTCCTTGTTTTGTTAGTTCGAAACAAACATGAAAGGTATGCCTGCCTGCCTCCTTTTTTGTCTGTCTGTCTATCTGTCTGTCTGTCCGCCTGCCTGTTTGTCTGTCTATCTGTCTGTCTGTCTGTCTGTCATTTTCCACTTTAGATAAAATTTTACCTTACCTTATTCTCGCATCAGGAAAGCATCAGTAGTATCTTGTTTACCTGATGTTTTATAACCAAACTACAAGGCTCCAGCTATGGTTTGCCGAATGTTATAATTTCTTAATATAAACTGGTCCATATTATATGTGCGGGAATCACACGATATACTGTGCTTTATACTTCTGGGACAGGTCGGGCTAAGGCATGTCACACGCCTACTCTTGTGTTTTCTGTGCGGCCAAATGCTAGCCCACACCCGAACTTCTAGTGTCATGGGCCGATTACTAGAACTCTTACGATACTTTTGTTTGAATCTCTTTTTTTTTTTAAATTTGCTCAGATTCAGTCATGCGAGTGCGAATGTCTTTATCCAGTCATGGTGCTTAGCAATGATCAGCTGGATGAATGAGTAGATGGATGATTATCAAATGAGTGAGAAGAGGCTCGGATATCAGTGGACTTAAATTCAGCTACCTTTGAGTTCATTTCGTAGCGGATCTCTGCGAAATCATAGCCTACGTCACACACCCTTACCGATCTCTGCGTTGTCAGCTGCGGGCGGACCTAATACAATTTAAGTCTATAACACTGCAGCAAACGGTACTAGCGTATTTCATAATTATTACTCGTGTGGGGCCTGGCACTTTATGATGTCTGATATCATAATCATGTTATTGTTCTTGGAGTCATTCCAATCATTGCCAGTGTTTCCTTGTCAAGAACAGCAAGTATGTGCCACTGCCAGTGAAAAAAAAGTCTCTAGGAAATAAAATAATAATACTGGTATGTGGGGTTTTAGACGCACTCAGATTTTAAGTATATCAAATATCCTGCTGTTGTTACGATGAAACAAGAATGAAGAAGTGGTCCGGTGTGATCACTTCTTAAATGACGACGTTGCATCGAAATCTCTTTTTACATGAGTAAGTCCCAAAGCACAGAATAGGATTTTCCTTCTTTTTTTGATATAATCACTTTTTTGTGTGAATGTAAAGAAAAAGTAAACTAAAAGCTACTGCACGTTATACATTTCTAAGAAACCAAAAGAATTCTGAATTTAACATGTATTCGCCACTTCTTTTCAGAATTGTGAACGAAATCGATTCCAGTTTAAATGTGTATTGCCCAGCGATACTGCCAACCCTTCCTGCAGTATTCCCCCACTGCTTACTATCGCAGAATGAAAGCGAGATCACGGTAATGTCTATTTCAGGCTGGTATCAGTGGCATAAAACAATCTCTTAAAAGCTGGTAAAAAAAAAACTTGTTTTTTCCTTAATTGAAATTCAGGATATACACCTGCTGAATTAATTGACCCTCTTTTTGGTTTGCACTCTTAACGCAGGGCGACAGCATGTTTTCTGAGAAGGCACGGTGTCATTGGTATAATATGGAGAGCTACCCAACTGAAAGTATATTTTAAGATTGCAGGTATCTAACTGGTCAAAGAAAGATGGACTATCAGAATCAATAATAGCAGAGTATAAAATATGACCTTTGGGCAGATTGTGTATAAATAATCGCATTCCACGAAATCACACCAGAAAAGCGGTCCTGTATTATTTTGTACAGAAATAATTGTTGCAGACAATGTTTTTGAATTGCTTCAGCGGATATCATTTGTGCGGGCATGTGGTCTGCATGGGCCAACTTTATAACCCTTTTTCATCTAAATTGTTACTATGAAGAATTTAAATGAAGGATCCCCACTGTAAACAGTAATAAATTTGTGCGCAGGGACGGCACCTGACCTGCGGACTAGCCACGGCCATCTGGCCATGATTTCGGATTGTTCCCGTGGTTTGAGGAGAAAGTTTTATTAAATGGCTCAAAAAGTCTTTTACAAGTTATCTCCTGCAACCTTACGGAATGATCGCAACGTTTATATTTGTCTATACTGACCAATATTATATACAGTCAGCTTTTTTTACTAAATCTACCAGAAGGATTTACTGGGTGGATAGGAGTGGAGGGAAGGGGGGTTGGCAGAGGTGAGGAGGTAAACATTACCAATCTTTTCACATTTATCAGTTATGCAGGATAATATATCCTTCTTCTAAGTTGTTTTTTTTTTTCTTTTCATGACTTGACGACCTTCCTTGAGGGGAATCTTGACATAGATGAAACACAGTTGCGTGTCACAGTCTGCCGTTGATGGGTGTTAGGACTGGATACAGAAGGATTCATCCGGTAGAACTGCAGCAAAGATTAGCGCAGATTTTTTTTTTCTAAAACGCTTTCTGGTTACATGATTACAACAAAGTGTATGTGTGAGTGTGTGTTGTGTGTGTGTGTGTGTGTGTGTGTGTGTGTGTGTGTGTGTGTGTGTGTGTGTGTGTGTGTGTGTGTGTGTGTGTGTGTGTGTNGTGTGTGTGTGTGTGTGTCCAGATCCACTGTATCAACAAAGCGATGGTCGATGGATCGCCACCAGGACCTGTCACTCACAATACTCACTGCCGGGTTCTCGACATTGCGTTTAGGTGCAAAATGCCACAGCTGGGCTACGGTCGCGTAACCCCTCTTTGTTTTTGGCTTCTTTAGTCGGCACATGATTTCAAGTGTAGGTGCCAAATGACTTGAAGGGTAAATGTGAATTGTTTCCACGGTCGGTCTGACGGCGGTAGGAGAGAAAAATGTCACCTTATTGCGCTGGCATTGTAAATCGAAGAAATAACAGTGAAATAAAATGTTACTTCGTTTATGCGATAGACAGGCGGCAAATTTCTTTGATGCTACGGTCAATAACGAGCCATTGACAGAGCAGTTCGCATCCTCAACCTCATCTACTGAAAATTATTTAGGAAGACCATCAGTTTATTGTTCCTCATTCTCACTCATGAAATTGGTATCAGCTGATCTGGTTGAATCAACCAACAACAAAGACGAAGTACTTTCACGTTATTGTTAAATGGGACATTAATTTACCTACCTGTCTCCAACCGTGGGGAACTATTTTACAAGAGTTTGTCAAATTATAAGCTCACAATATAGAACTTGACTGAAAGCCATGGGAATTCATATTTTTGGCATGGAAGCATAGCAAAACCCGGGGCAAATGAAATTGCCTCATGCCTTCACAAGTCCCTAAAGGAAGTTGACAAAAAAGGTGTTATTGAAGTTGAACTCTTTTCACACGGAAGTTTCGGTCAGAACAAAAAAAAGATCCGTTCTGAGGGCGATGTCCAAAGCATTTCTTGAGACAGCATCAAGTGTGAAATCGGTCAGTCTGCAGTCGTTTGTTTTTTTTTTGAGAACGGGCATGGCCAAAACTAAGGCTATGCAGTGCACAGTGTAATTGAAAAGGCAGTGGAAAAAAGACACACACAAACGTGTTCCTGTCTTGCGAAGTGGCACACAGCATAGAGTCAGCATGCAAAATAAGGCCATATGAGGTCACATTAATAGAAACTAAAGATGTGACTGACTGGAAGAGTCCTGCACAAGCAAATGACATTCTTCGTGTGCGATCTTCTGATGAAGATGACTTTAAGTCGATCAAGGTCAACAAGATCCACACCGACTCAATTTTCTTTCAGGTTTCTCATGGAACAGTATTATACTATGTCACTCAGTGGAAGATAAAAGTGCCTTGGAAAACTCACCAGAGCATATGTGATTTAACGTCACTGAGTCAGGACTGTCCTCCTGTCTTTAGTCATCCAGATCACCTGGTCTTTTTATATAGTTACTTAACGCTTCAGAAATAAGAATATGCTTAACACGAATACATGCATGTTCTGAATTATAATATATATATAATAATAGCAACAAAGGGCATCTCGTGTGGCAGAACTTGTATTTCCACGTGTATTCCCACTTGTATTCTAAGGAAGCAATATTCTCAGGATTAGTGTATCACCCTTGAACAAAATGTGTCTTTTCTGTTAATCTTGCCATTGTAATCAGCCCAGTCTTTCCATTCAACTTGAAATGTCTTAACATTACATTCTACATTTGTGGGTTGTTCCTAAAGATGTCAAGTACCTTGGTCATATTGTATGTGTTGCATAAAATTTTTAATGTATCATGTTCTTTTCTGCCTTGAATACTTTTGTAGGCATTGAAAATCGTTGTCTGTTCCCTGCGTGAGACAGTCGTGTTTGAAAGACAGAGAGAGAGAGAGAAAGAAAGCGAGCGAGAAAAAAAAAGAGGGAGAGAGGAAGAAAGAAAGAGAGAGAGAGAGAGAGAGAGAGAGAGAGAGAGAGAGAGAGAGAATGAGAAAGAGAGAGAGAGAGAATGGTTTTCATCGTTAATTCATCATAAGGTAACGATCCCATCGTTTCCCTGTCTCGTTACAGTGTGTTAGTCTCCTTCTTGGCCACAGAGTATACTTATTTTCCCCTTTACATACATAACATACCGTTCTGAATCGTTCTTTCTTGGTCCTTCTTTATCACCTATGATTATAACTGAAAATTATTACACTGCGTCTTTATTTTACATTTAATAAAGATGTACCATACGTGTACATTATGTATGTGAATTCTTCATACCATGAAACTTTCTACTGACTACTTCCCCGCCTATATTCTTGATTACAGAATTAAACTATGAAACAAGCATTCTCCCCCTCCACATACCCCCTTCCTATCTACGACTTAAAAATACAGGTTCAGCATAACGTGAACCGAGAGGCGTTACCCAATAGTGCGCTTGTATGGAGCACAATGGGTTGTATCGCCTTTTCCTTGCGTCCCAGTCCGCCCATTAACTGCTGCATTAACTACACACATAAGAGGCAAAAGAAAAAAAAATATACAAAAGCAAAAGACGAGTGACTAGACTAGTCTAGAATAAAAAAGGACTGACCTCGCCGTTCCAGGGGCCAAAAAGGTCTCGAGAGACCATGAAAATACGAGCAGGACTGCTGGAATGAGACTTACCAAGGTGGGAAAACACAAGGCTAAACATAATATCCATATGCAATCTCACTCAGGCAAAGCGGCCTGTCTCTCGCAAAGCTATAACCGGATGTCAACTACCCTGTATTCATTGTCTGCACCACCAATCGTTACTTTCATAGGCTAGCTACGAGTTGGGTTGATGAAGTTTTTGGGACTCGACATTTCATGTTTTTTCCCCGAGAACTCAAGGGGAACTAACTATTTAAAAAATTAAAATTAACTACATTCTAAGAGGGTGATTAGAATTAAAAAACACCGAAATCACAGGAAATATCATTCACATGTCTACTGTACTTACATCAGACTTTTATTCTGAAAAGGAGAATATTTAAGTTCTATCGGAATAGCCGTTTTTCAGTTACCTCTCTGTATTTTAAGAAACCCCTCAAAGCAGGAGATGGTCTTTCAATGTTCCATGTAAATATATACGAAAATAAAATGAAAAACTGAGAGGTCAAACCACGGCGTTGGTAGTAATGTACCAAAAACGCCTTCAAGTTCGACCTTATCTCCAGCTAAGTCCGATTTCAAGTCCAGTCGATCTTAATCACCAAGGAATCGTTCGTTGTGGCCTTGATATCTATTGAAAAGTTTTCCCAGGCTTGCTGTGTTAGGTTTCTGGTTAAAAATAAAAGTGCAACAGCACTAAGGCCTACATTAGAGCAGTCAGTGGCCACAATAAGAGCCAACACATGCATCTGATTAAACCCTTTCATCCACTGTGGTTTAATTCAAAGGTGACATGCCATGTGAAATACTTGGCGCTTGTGTTGATTTGAAAGAGTCTTTCCATACCGGGGGTAGTATGTTTCTTGAGAGGATATGGTTTGTGGAGAGCATCTCAACTCAAACAGTCTCTTAAGGAATGCTCGCAACAATTTCAAGTTTCAGTACCGCATAGTGCTGTCAAGTGTCAGCTCTGTAACTAGATCTACCTGTAAGCAGGGGCGAAGGGTCCATATAATCAAATAATCACTGATTACCAACCGGAAATGCCGTTGGTCGACCTTGGCCTTC
>JAWQUT010000761.1:0-21073 GCA_033807755.1 Ellobium chinense
TTTCATGCTATATTTCATACTGATGAAAGTGAGACAAAAAGCATCAAGGAAGGAGGTTAAAACTCTCTTCACCTTCACAAATTATGACTGGAGACTTCTCCAAAGGGAACATTTTTAACTTTATCGCACTGGTATTGATTGTGTAATCTTCAGAATAATGACCGAACGTGAAGTTTTTTGCACAGAATCACTGACTCCCACTGTGGATTCACAAAAGAGAATTTCCTCATTATCTGTGAGGGGTTCATAACAGGGAAGTATCTGGTGTGAGTTATTGGTTGCGGCACGCCAGTCACGACGTCTGTGCATCCCTTAGACTTTATTGGAAACGTGACGTCTTTTACGAAGCAGGGAAGTGAGAGCTCGGCAACATGGCGGCACGCATTTAATGTTTCAAATTTGTTAGTGAAACGTCTTATCAACTGCCTTGTGTTGGAGGAGGATGTGGCAGATCGATTGGATGTATGTTAATGAGTGAGTTATAAGTTAAGCAAACACCACTCGCAAACCGGTGCATTATTTTCTTGCTCTTTCGCATAAGTCGCAGCCATCTTGGCTTGCTTAGAGACTGATACTTCCTATGCTATGGGAGAGATGTGGCTTCCCATTTTCTCAAATTGCAAGAGCCAAACAAATGTAGCACTGGTCTTCCTTCTACCACGCCCACTTCGAACTTTGCTTTCTGAAACTGCTCTTTCTAGGGAATTATGTCTTTTTATATGAAGAAAATAATTCAGCTTCCTTTTCTTTATGTTGTTCAGCAACCAGTTTTTCTCTTATTTTGGTTTTTTTCAGGAGGTACTCGTTTGTTCTTCCAACTATCCAAGGACTTTCTATAGTGACCTGTAGCAGTTTACCTCAAATGCCGCTGTCAATTATTGCATGTCTTTGCCTATCATTCATGCCCCACATTCATATGTAGCTATTGGGAAAAAAAGCATAGAAATATATAAATGACTAGAGGAAGTGCGCTCTCTATGTGCACCACTCAAAGGTGGATCTTTTATGAACGCATGACGCCATCTTGTTAAGCCCCTCCGGAAGTTAGAAAACGCCATTTCCTTGCTAGTCATCCTGCATACACTATCTCTAAAAATGGAGAAATATAAAGGGAAGTTGTGTGTGTTGTGTGTTGGGTGCACACATATTATATCTCTATGGGAAAAACTTGTTCTCTGTAATGTGGTTTTTGTTGCAATTTTGTTTCCTCGTACTAAATTCTCCATTATTATTCACTTCCGACTCTGCATGATAAAATTCTACTTGACCAAACTTCATGTGAGAAGGAACATGAATCACTTCCTTCTCTCGGTTGTGTGCAGCCAAGAATTTGTCATTCATACACTCACTCATATATTTTGCTTACCAGCTTATTATATCATTCTAATCACTACCTGATTTGCCCATCCACCCATCTTCTTTTAATAATTATTTTCAAATTATATGATTTGAAAGTAATTGTGGTACAGAATGAAATAATGACTAATACCCCCCCCCNNNNGTTTAAAAAAAAAAAGTTATTCAAGATGAATCATGCTGACAATGTCTCCAATTCAGATTAGATTAAGT
Organism: Ellobium chinense; assembly: GCA_033807755.1. Classification (NCBI taxonomy): domain Eukaryota; kingdom Metazoa; phylum Mollusca; class Gastropoda; order Ellobiida; family Ellobiidae; genus Ellobium; species Ellobium chinense. The sequence goes on from JAWQUT010000761.1 coordinate 1,570, forward strand.
CATTTGGCAAGTGATTCAAAATTGTAATGAGCGTCCATGGCAAACTTAATTATAACACTTCATACTAAGCTGAACTGAGTAAAGTAATCAGCTCTGGTTTAAAGAACCAATACAAGAAAACTGCATGGCATACATTAAGTCTCACACTCATATATTAATAAGAAGCTCAAACTACAAGTGCCTTGATGGTCTTGTAATGATTAAAACGAAAGTGGTTCTATTTTTCTCTATCTGGTAATAATGTGCATACTTTAAATATGAAGTGTGCGGAAGGGGCTTGGCTGTAATTTCCTGTACATTCTGAAAGGTTTATCTGTACTGCGGTTACCAAATCATACATGGATTAACCCAGAGCAAAATTTTCTTAGGAGAATGACGCATGGTGATAAAAACTGTCTTGAAGGAAATCTTATGCAGAAAGACCATAAATGTTCGCAGGTTTTCATGCAGGGTTTTAAAGATGTCATCTGGAAGTGGAAACGAGTTCGGCTATGTTACATCAGACTTTAAAGTACCATTTTGTCCCACATGACAAGTACCTCATAAGAAGCATACAACTGTTCGTGATCTGATTCTATGACACTAATTATGTAATAAAACCGGCTAAAATACTACCGTAAATTCCGTAATATGGGCGGTAAATATGAACGAGGGTTTTTTCTCGAGGTTGCTAGACTTGACCAAACACCGGAATTTTTTGGTTCCCCGGTTGTCCATTGTCGTGCTGGTAATGTTACAATGCTCTCTCTCTCTCTCTCTGTCTCTCTCTAGCTCTCTCTGTCTCTCTCTCTCTCTGTCTGTCTCTAGCTCTCTGTCTCTCTCTCTGTCTCTGTCTCTCTCTCTCTGTCTCTCTCTAGCTCTCTGTCTCTCTCTCTGTCTCTGCCTCTGTCTCTCTCTGTCTCTCTCTCTGTCTCTCTCTCTATCTCTGTCTCTGTCTCTGTCTCTCTCTCTGTGTCTCTCTCTGTCTCTGTCTCTGTCTCTCTCTCTGTGTCTCTCTCTGTCTCTGTCTCTGTCTCTGTCTCTCTCTCTCTGTCTCTCTCTATCTCTCTCTCTCTCTGTCTCTCTCTCTCTCTGTCTCTCTCTCTGTCTCTGTCTCTCTCTCTCTCTCTCTCATACTCATTACAACCAGATGACCTGAAATGACCTTACTTGGTGATAACGTATCTCGGCTTTATTATCCGTTGGATTTTCTGGGGAAGACATTTGTGGATAAGTCTTTAGAATGTTTATAAGGATGTATGACGCCGTGACAGGCACGTAAAAAGAATGTCCTTATTTCGAGTGGAAAATAAACAATGTTTTAAGCAGCAGAAGTCAGATCGACTCTTCCATTTTTATAGTATTTTTGGCGGTTATTTCATATCAACCTCAAACCTTGGCCTCTTTGCAGAACTGATGTTACACTGGCCCACCTTTACAGACAGGGTCGTAACTACCTTATCCGCGCCCCTCCCCTCGAAAAACTAAACCCCAGACAAGAGAGCCTGCTGGAGCATAATTTTGGAAAGACCGTGAAAAGGTTCTCAGGAAAGTAGAAAAAAAGGGATGGAGAAGGGGAGGGGGAGAAGATGATGGTTGGAGACATTTCTATCTGGAATTAGATGCAAATTTATATTATGATTCCACTTGAAAACAAACATAATAGACATTCTATGGCCTTTAAAATGAAGATAGTACCATACTCGGCTAATTTCATCCTAAAGAGCAAAATTCACCAAGAATAATATGCACACGTAATACACTGATAGGTCTTCCTGCCATAGTATCTACAGACATCTATGAAACCTCTACTTTGTCAACACAACAAAGTATTAAAATGTAACAACACACCAAAAATAACAACAACAAAACAACAGAAAAGGTCCCATTGAATCCGCCCATGATATTTTTCTAATTGCAAAGTAGGACTACTGTTTTCTAGACAACTGTCCAAAATTCACACTTTAAATGTTAAACGTCTTTAAAACATATCTCTAAACCAATATAAATGGTCAAATCTGAGCTTTTTTTTTAAAATTTCACTCACACAGACATTCAGACAGACAGACAGACAGACAGACAGACAGACAGACAGACAGACAGACAGACAGACAGACAGACAAATAAAGTTGTCAGTTTCATGCGATCAACGATGCAATGAAGCAAAAGAAATTTTAATAATTAATGGATTACCAACACTGTCATTCATAATATAGAGTTAAATAAATGTCCTAAAAGCTGTATAATAGTGAAAAAAGCTGATCGTACAGGTAATGATAAGCAATAACAATCTTCGACAGTGCAGGATCCTATGGAAGCTTGAAGTAATTCAAATTATAATGTGTATATATAAAAGTCCCTCGGTCGGCACTAAAAGCGTTCATAATAAATTAAAACTAAAGGGTTAGCACACGTTTTTTTTGTGCAGATTTTCAAAAGGTGAAGCTCGCTCAATCAGGCACTGGGAGTGAACACTTTGAAAATTTGCAAAAAAAGGTTGAGTACCCATTTACTTGGAGTTTATTTTAACTATTATTGTTTGTGTAGTTCGACGGATTTTTATTTAATAATAATTATACACTATCACACTATCAGTAATATTATTATAATTTACTGACACAATCTTGTGTGAAAAACAAGTGATAAACAATTGTGCTAGAGAACAACTGAAATATCCTTGGGGATCATAAAAAAAAAAAAAACTAAAAAATTACAGAAATTATCTAGGAAGACAAACGTGCTATGTTGTGACTTTATGTGAAAATGATTAGCTTTCATTTATTCTTATTCCCAAGTAAACAGAGGAGGTTCAAGAAAACACTACATGACTGGCCACCCAGTAATGTTCTGACTTTTTCTGAAGGAAGTGAGAGATCCGAGGACTACATACATCTAAAACAAACACCATCATCTTTGGTTCAGTTCTACGCTTGAGAAACCCTGGCTTCTCATCTTTTTTAAGTCGTTGTAACATTTCCATATCCTCTTTTAAACTCAGGATGTGCTTTTTATAACATTCCTATACAACTTGCAAATATTGCAATTCGTTATGTTTGATATAAGGTGCATGTCTCAAAACAAAACAGAAAGTGCATAGAATCTGAGGGCATTACTTGAAGTATTAATCCATACAGGCATGGTTTGATGATTTGTTTCACAAGATCGCAGCTGGTATCGCATACTGCCGAATCGGCATTTTTGTTCAATTTTTCGAAATTATTTGTTCGTGTCAACTAGATACTTACGAGCATGTCTACAACCTGTGAAAAGCGTATTTAAAAATTTGCAGTAGTTTTTGAAATATAAAGGTTTCCATTCGGTCGAATAAGCAAAAAGGTTACCTGACTGGTATGACATACTGTACTACCAAAAGCTGATTGTGCACTATGTGATACCCACGCTTCACTGAAAACGGTCTCTGACTACTGGCGAATGTGTTCCGGCTTAGCGCTGACCTGGAAACCACCGGTGGCTATTTTTAGCACCCCGGTACAAGCGCCGCGCAAGCGACCGGTTAGTCCTGTGTTTTGTAGGCTACACAGAACACAATGCTCTACTGTCATAGCAAAATGTCGATTAAACGTTATTCCTAGTGTTGTTGTAACAGTGACAGTCGGTACAAGGATCGACGGAAGAAGTCACGTTTTGATCCTTTCCTCGGCCTAAAACTCAACTAGAGAGATGTTTGAGGTGGATTTGGCTCTGCACCCGACCACACACGCAGCTTAATGCTGACAAGATCGCAGAGTACTACTGTACTTCGTTTGTCCAAGATAATAATCATACAATATGCTAGATTCTAGATTATTGTGCCAACTGTCATTGGGTTTCTTTTCTCACCTTGGTCATGGCACTAAAGTTTTGTTTTTATATAATATGTCAAATCTAGATCTAACTCAGCATGTGTGAAGTAAACACTAGTAGAACGTAAGACTGAGGTGTATCTGCCTCCATATCGGTGTGCAGATATTGTTACACCAATGCCAACTTACTAGTTGTTTTCTAGGCTTGCTTTGTAATAATGAAGAAAGTTCTAACTGAACACTATACATCTACATGGAATCCATTGTGACTCTTCTGCCTGCTTAGCGCTGAAACCACCTGTGGCTATTTTTAGCACCCGGTACAAGCGCCGCGCACGCGACCGGTATTGTATTTAAATAAGTGTATGTGTCTTAACTGGTTGTATAATTCCCGAGCACAGAAGAGCTGTGCCCCTTGCTAAGTTCGTGAAACATGTCAAAGGTTGACACTGTGGGCATCTCAGAGAAATTGTTACTGGCTTCCATCAGGGTAGGAAGGGTAAGCAATGTTCCTTCAAGTTACTTCAACACGAAGTTTCTCTGTGATCTATATTGTCGAGTAGTCCATCAGGATCTAACTCCATTCCTAACGTATCAGCTTGCTCACATAATATTACAAGTTCATTCTTCCTTATCAGGTTGACAGTAACACCTCTTTTTCGCAAAAAATTCTGCAGAATAGCAACGTTTTTGAAGGCGAAATCACGACCAACACCACTGTCCGCATTGTGTTAAGAACAAAAATAGCCACCGGGGGTTTCCGGGCCAGCGCTTAGCCGGATATGGACTATTGTGTATTATGCGATACCCACGCCTGAGCCGATAAGGTCCTGAGCGGCTCTCGCATACTGTCAAATGAATCAATCGCTTCAATTTAACACATTTATTATATTAGTGCACAAAATACTCAGTCAAAGTGTGTTGTAAAACTTATCATTCTCTGCGAAAGGTTAGAGTGGACAGATTGTATGGGGGAATGCAGTTCTTACCCCAATTTGAAAAAGTGTAAAATCAAACCGTATGCTAAAATTTCAAAGTTGAGATTAGTAGAGGATTATTTATGACGACAAGTTTACTTTATCCATCTCTTCAATACTATCTCTCTTAGCTGGGTTTGGTGTATTATCAACATCTGTGAAAAAAAAGGGAAAAAAATAGTACAATTCTTATCAACTACAATTCTTACCAACCATAATGTTTACCAACTGCTATTCATACCAAATACAATTCTTACCACATGCAATTCTTGCCGTCTGCAAAGGTTACCAACTACACGTTTTCTCCAACTACGGTTCTTACCAACTACACTTTTTTACCAACTGCAACGCTCACCAACTACAATTCTTGCCAGTTGCAAAATTTTTACCAGCTACATTTTTTTTTGGCTATTTAAACTTTGCGATTTGAAATAGCATCATGCCATCTGTGCACATTTCGCAATATGGAGTACGGAATGTCCCAGAATTCTTAAATTAAATGTAGGTCATTTTAAAGCCGTCAGACCAGGATATCAACGCTTCATAAAACATTTACGCTCCTCTGTTGAACAGAAAGGAAGGTCGTCTTTGCCTTGTAATAATAGAACACTTCATGAATAAATTGTCAATGTAAAAATTAATATAGGCCTACCAATAAGCAAACTAACACTCCCCTCCCCCGCTACATCTCAGTTAGCGATACTGTTAGTATTTTGTTTTTTTGTTGTTGTTGTTTTTTTGTTGTTGTTTTTGTTTTTTTTGTGTTTTTTTTTTTTTGGGGGNGGGGGGGGGGTCTCTAAGACGCACACGCACAGACACACACACACACATACACACACACACACACACAAATATATACACACACACTTTTCTCTCTCTCTCTCTCACTTTCTCTCTCTCATTTTCTCTCTAATACTTTCTCTCTCTCTCTCTCTCTCTCTCTCACTTTCTCTCTAATACTTTCTCTCTAATACTTTCTCTCTCTCTATCTATCTATCTCTCTCTCTTTCTCTCTCTCTCTCTCTCTGGCTTTCCTATCTGATTTCACCTCTACCTGGCTCTGCCTGTCTCTCTCTCCTCTCTCACTTCTCGTTTCTCTCACGCATGTTTTCTTTGAAACACATACAGACTTTGTAATGTGTACCTGAGACAAAAGAACAGAAGTTGGTGACTTTTTCCCACTCCCCTTCCATTCTCCCCCCCCCCCCCCCCNCCCCCCCCAACTCCTTACCGAGTCCATCCTTAGCATCATGCTCTAGTATCACTACCGTCGCTTCTTATATATTTAATTAGTAAGTTCTCTATTTCTTCTCCCCTTTTAAATATGTCTATTTTCTCAGGGTGTCTGTATCTCCCCATACATTTGGTCCGACCTTCCTCTTCCACAAGATAAATTTATGCCAACGGGGAAACTGATGTATTCCACTTCTCCCCAATTCCTCCCTCCCACCTTCAATTTCATACATCCACCCTCTTCATTGGGAAATAACTCCTGCTGTTAATCATATTATTACAGGGGCTTCTTTAAGACTCCTGCAATATCAGGATGCGAATGTGCAGATTTAGTTCAAGCTGACATTCTCTCGGTCCCTCCAGCCAGGGCGAAAAGATCATATATCTATTCATAACCTGACACAGTTGATCACCTTTAGATCCTGTTGACGAATTTGTCCCGCCATGCATATCCAGGCCAAAGACGGTCAAGCTGACCTGACTGAACCGAAAGAACTCCTTCATCCGTCGAAGATCAATGGCTGTACGCATAATCCACACGTTAAGAACGCACTTCATTAACCAAAGTGAACCCAACTAATTGTTTGGGAAGTTTCCAATAGTTTACCGCAATACGTTAACGAAGGTTCACGATCACAGAACCCTCAAAGTATTCCATGGCAAATAAGAGATTATAGTGTCTGGTGAGACGAAACTTTAACAATGGTACCGTGTTGACGTTTCCAATGTGCAACGTCTACATAATGGGGCTCTCTCGGAAGACCAAAAAACAAAAATGGTAGTCATAGGAGAATGGATGGGAGGGTGGTGGTTTTGAGGGAAAATGTAAAATGTTTTCCCCTTAGCAAGCCATTATCAACGTCCGTAATGTGTCAACAGTCATGTATAGAAGAAAGAGTTGAATCACTGCAGTCACCGATTCACCAGCTTCAGATCAACGTGATCAGTTGTCTTCGGAGGTCAAACTGACTCTTGAAATTCCAGTACATTTCCGGGTTGGTGGGGTAAAAATGAAGGGTTGCATGACAAAACGCATTATCCACCAATTTGAATTTTGAGCTTATTTTGCATGCTCCAGGTAGCAGTAGGAGTATTTAGTATACATGCATACTTCCACTCCATCAAACGACATTTGGTCTATATTATTTCAGAATTAAATTTCGCCTTTCACAAAAAATATGCTTTGTATCTGGACTGTTTTGCCACACCCCCAAATGGTGTATAGTGCATTTTGCCTTGGAGCCCTTCAAATAAACCAGTCATAATGTTTGCACAATTAATGACTGCGTAGGGAATGTGAAGATACAGGTAATGAAAAATGTGCGCAGAGGAGAAAGGGGCAAACTATGGTAAAAACGTGGACTCAAAGGAAGAAAAGGAAAGAGTAACGATGAAGGGAGGTTTGAATTTTAAAATGAATCCTCACGGCTTCCTCTCCATTGTAAAGGGAAACGACGGACCATTTCTTTACTTTCGTTTAAGGATTTAGTTTCCAGGCCTAGATGTTAACTGGTCAGTTATGACATCATTTAATTCATCCGATTTTCAAATAAAAAATCAGTCTCACCGCTCTCAATAATTATGTTCTCTGCCGGTTTCTTTTCTGTGCTATTCATGTTCCTGTATGGTGGTGACGAAAATATATAAATTAATATACTTTCCAGTCCAGGCATGCAGTGTTAAGATAAATATTGAGACAATCACGGCCAGTTCTTTCTGTCTGTATATCTGTTTGTCTGTCTGTCTGTCTGTCTGTCAGTCTGTCGTCTGTCTGTCTGTCTGTCTGTCTGTCTGTCTGTCTGTCTGTCTATTTGGCTCTCTCTGCTTGTCTAGCTGTCTGTCTACTAGCCTGCCTACCTGTCAGCCTACCTGTTGCCTGCCTGTCTGTCTGTCTGTCTGTATGTATATGTATGTATGTATGTATGTATGTATGTATGTATGTATGTATGTATGTATGCATGTATGTATGTATGTATCTATGTGGAGATCCTTGGGAACAGTACACAAAAAAACAGTGACTGGACTAAAACTCCTTGGGTTAACGAACAGAGAAGCCAAAAGATTGGGTAGCTACAGTATCTCAGTATAAGCGCCATAATCGGTTCGTTTCGGATCTGGCGCAGGCGAATGTCCATCGAAAGGTGAAAGCTGGCAATATTATAATATTGTAACGCGCTGTACTCTCGCGGATGGATTCGTGATTGTAATCTAAACAGCATGTTCAATAAAGTTATTGAGATATGTATGTATGTATGTATGTATGTATGTATGTATGTATGTATGTATGTATGTATGTATGTATGTATGTATGCATGTATGTATGTGTGTATGTAAGGTATGTATGTATCAGTATGTATGTATGTGTATGTATGTATGTATGTATGTATGTATGTATGTATGTATGTATGTGTATGTATGTATGTATGTATGTATCAGTATGTATGTATGTGTATGTATGTAAACATTATTTTTCAAAGGGGTTGCTGAAACTTCCCAATAACAAATCACAAGCCATGCCCTGAATGGAATTCTATTTTACAGTGCCTCATGATGTTATGCATTCCATTCACTATCATACACACATACACGACAGTACACATAATGCATAAGACTAATAATAATATTGTCACAAGTCTGGTATATAATAAAGTTCGTATTAGTCCCGTTCTCTTTCACACCTTAGTCGTATGGGACAAAAGGAGTAAAGTGACCTCTCACAACGTTAACCGTCTGACCCGGGATTGGAACCCACAAACTTAGATTCGAGCGTCTTCAGTTTATGAAAACTTCTCCCAAGCCACACGGTCACGCTGCCTCCCGCTGTCTGACGACAAGAATGCAAAGAGACAGCAGATAAATGAACGCTAGGGATGTATCTGATCACCTGGCACACGTTTTGAAACAACATAATAATTACCGTACATCGACATGGATAATTTTACATGAAGCCTAAGGGAATCCACGGATTTCTCAGATGGTGATACTGTTTGGCATGTTCAAGCGACCGCGAGAAAATATAAGAGGCTTAGCCCTCAGAAAAAAATCAGTCGATTCTGTAATGCAGCTTCTGTTTCTCCCATTCAGCTTTGACTGACATCATCCACACGAACCAAAGTTGTTTTAAAAGCATCAACAAAATATCAAATGTAACACTTCAACAATGATCCCTCCGTTTCTTCTTTCCCCTCATGCCACGTAATCTGCAGTAGAGTAATAATATATGGTTCAGGAAATACGAGCAGTACCACGGGACACTTTGTTTATGGGTGATCGACATTTTCCTAGAAAAGGGTGCGGCCAGAGTGTCGCAGCTTGTCTGCGCTGGTAAACCCGCAACAAGACATTGTATTTCCAATTTCGGTCCTCTCGCCCGAACTATTGTAGTAGAGATAATATATACATGCACGTTTGCTATTTCCTGGTTTTAATATTATTTTATTACGCGCTACAAAATAAAATCAGATGTCATTTTCATACTTCGTTCATAAAATGCAATAGTCTATCCTATTTAAACAAAGAAATGTCATAATAAATAATTTTTATGTCTATGCCAAATTCTGCCAAGATGACGCCTAAAAGATCCCAGCTTGAAAATAAAGCATATCTACTAAATTTATATCATTGATCGTGGCAAAAGGTTAGGTTATTCTAATAATGTAGGTGCCTTCTTCTCAACTACTCCTTCACTGTTCAAAAAAACTCTAACCCACATCATGACCTTGGACTATCGTGTAAAATCTTTATAGCCTTTTGCAACCTTTCCCTCATCTTTCCTCTCACTTCAGGTCTAGTGGAGTTTGTCTGTTATGTAGGAGTATTCTGTTCTTAATAATACAGCTCTCCTTATGTTAACATTTCATCAAAAGTGCTATAACATGGCAAATTCAATCTTAGGCAATTCGCTTATCTCATTTCAATGAGGTTATCAAGAGAGAAGAAATTAACATGTGTTTGACAACGCAAAAAAGAAAAAAAAAAACTCACATTTTGGTGCTGTTTTTTAACCAATGACTTTGTGACTTTGTTTCTATGTGATATTTGATCTGTTTAATGGGTGGTAGCAAACACGAAAATGGTCCAGTTTGTAAAATACCTATCTCTGGGAATGCCTGTCTAATGAGTTCATGTATTTTTTTTGTGTGTGAATGTTAGGTTTAGAGTAATATTCAACTTGCCAATAACATAAATGAAATTTTTCAATCAAGTATTGCCCCAAGAAACGTTTTAAAAAATCAAATTATCATGATAGAAAATGTAAGAGATATTGAGCAAAGGTCACATAAAGACAGATATGAATTCAAAACACGACATACACACCCTGTCCCCTCCATCCCCCCTCCCGCCCCTTCTTCCAAACCCCCAACGATTGGTTTTTAGTAGATTTTCAGATTGCTTTTGTTTATTAAACTGGTCTCCCAAGTTTAAACATAGATTTAAATAACGTCTTGTTAGGGTGTTAATATGTCAATCTATCTGAATGTCTGTATTTTTTATATCTTTTGTCTGCATATAATTATATATATTATTATATATATAATCTATATATATATATAGTCCAATGGAAGCAATTGTAAGTCTGACAACACATGGATTGCAAATTATAAACTAACTCTAAACCAACGCTAAAGTCACGTCTGAGATCCACCCATAAACCTCTAGACTGAGACCCCTAAACACTTATCTTTGAAACGTTCATGTCCTCCTTCCTCTTCTTCTATTACTTAGCCATCAATCTGTCCCAGATTAGCCAGCCAGACAGACAGACAGACAGACAGACAGACAGACAGACAGACAGACAGACAGACAGACAGACAGACAGACAGACAGACAGACAGACAGNAATGGAAGCAATTGTAAGTCTGACAACCCATGGATTGGAAATTATAAACAAACTCTAAACCAACGCTAAAGCCACGTCTGGGCTCCACCCACAAATCTCTAGACTCCTCTCATTTGTTGTCTGAGTCGACTGAGACCCCTAAACACTTATCTTTGAATTGTTCATGTCCTCCTTCCTCTTCTTCTATTTCTTAGCCTTTAACCTGTCCCAGATTAGACAGACAGACAGACAGACAGACAGACAGACAGACAGACAGACAGAGACAGACAAACAGATACGCTGCAGGCAGGCAGATTGGAAGATTAGGTGAATCAGTGAGTCGGTGGGGAATATGTAGGTAGGAAGGTAGGTAGGTAAGTAGGTAGGTAGGTAGGTAGGTAGACTGGTAAGTCTCAGATTGTCCCTCTCGTTTTGAGATATGTATCCTAGACACTCTTCTCGTCATTTTCTTCAATCCCATTTAAACCATCAGCAGAATGTGGCACAAGAACAGTAATCACAACACAACAATATATAATTTACTCTTCACGTGAAGATTATGACAAATGTTTGGTAGTATAAAAAGAACAGATCAAAGAAACAATACAAAATTTATGACAGAGAAATCAGTTGTATTGAAAACATGATATTTTTATTTTCCTTCAATTTTTTTTTTTCCGTATTGTGCTTGCACTTGCAGCATCCAGATAGGAGAAACCAAAATAAAGAAGATATGCATACATTGTAAGATTTTAAAGGAAGAAAGATATAGCTGTACACATAATGAAACTATTGCAAGCAAACTAAAAGAATATTCTTAAACGTTGATTAAAATTATAGGCCTCTAGCAAGAAGAGCGTCAATTTAAAAATGGAAACACTCAAATAGACTTATTTCCTGCTCTAAATTCGTGTAAAAAAAAACCAAAAAGACAAATGTGATCTTCTAATAAAATCTGCATCTTTGAATAGGAGGATGGTGTAAGGACAGTTTCTTTTTTATTTGTTGGGCGTCAAGCCAAACATCGATGACAATCACTAACGACAAGGAAATTCCAGTAAATACAATACTGGAACTAGCCAAAGCAACACTAAATCTAGATTACATGTAATCTAACTTTACCCCTCTAACACACACACATTATTTAAAAAATCTTGATTATACTAGCAGAAAAATGTAAAAGAAAGTAAGTATGCATCATAAACAGGTCTTTTCTTCGATGTTTACAAAGGGCTTGAAAACGATTAAAATCATAACAGCGACGCAGCTAATCAAGGAGGTGTGTTTTGTTGTTGTTGTTGTTGTTGTTGTTGTTGTTGTTGTTGTTGTTGTTGTTGTTGTTGTGCTAAGTTTTACTTGAGCTTGAACAAGAACATCCGTAAGATGCACATTTAATTTTACCATGAGTATAATACATATGGAGAATTATGGGATTCTTTGAAAGATCTTATTGAAATATGTTTATAAATTATAAAGTAAATTGTTTTTGCAATAAAAATGGCATTCAGAATGTCAAAAAGACGAGGTTTTTCTCACCATTTCTACACAATTAACACGTTGGTTAATCAGCCATATTTCTTTAGAAGGGTTCCTGTCTAAATTGTAATTAATTTCCATAGAAAATGAGGCTACTATTCGAAGTGTGATGTTAATGCACGTAGATGGAGTTCAAAAATTTGTTTCACACAAATCTGCATGGGCCTAAGCTAGTGCTAGTAACTTAAAAAAAAATAAAGTAAAGTTATAGTTGCCATATAGCTGCCAATACAATGTCACTAGCAGAATAAGGAAATGTGTCCTATTCGCGATTCCAAAATTAAATAATAAAGTATCTCCTTCTGCACAGGATCCAAAGAAAAGATCTCATCCAACCCAATCCCTCCCCCAACCCATCTCCCCAAAACGCTATGGACCTCATCTATTTTGTGATGACTTTAAAGTACTGATCTTAATTAACGTTCTTGAAATACTAATACATGTAATACATTAGCTCGTATAGGTAATATTTTTATAGTTAGTTTGGACAAATAGTTCCTGAACAGTTCCAAACTATCTTTAAACGGTAAACGCTTTGAGTATGATTACCAAAGGTAACAAATTATTAAGACACTAAGCGCAGACATTATTTAGTGTTTCATAGTTATCCTTGCCTGAATCAAACATGGTCATCTCAGTTCGCAACATGAGGATGCTATCTATTACACCACAAGGATTAACTACGTGCAGGAAGCTTCTTTACGATCCATGTGGGAATCTGATGTCCAGACTTAAAATCCAATAGCTATTGTCGACTACCATACCCAGACTTAACAACAGGAAATGACTAACATCATAGTATGTGGGTTGTTTTTTTTTCCTAGCCAGACAAAACTGTGAGGAACGTGTGTCAATAGACTAGTATGTCACAGAACACTTCATGATCAGCGAAAATATTATTTTGCATGGAACAATCGACGCACACCTACAAAGTGTTACTCCTGCCAGGAATCAAATCTGGTCCTCTCAGTTTGCAAACTAAGGATGCTGTCCATTACACCACAAGAGATTCCCACTCTGCAGCAAGTTCATTGCCACAGCCCGATTTTAAAAAGCTGACTCTGGAAACACGCCCAGCTTTACACACGTCCAAACCCTTCCCACAAATGTTACAACATCACAAGAGATTTGCATTTCATTTCCTTTAAGCCACCGGATAAACGTAAGAAAGAGATAAGCAGAGAATATTCTCTACAAGCTAATGAAGCATGCATCAATGAAGGTTTCTGTGACAAAATGAATATCTTCTGCAAACTGAGCCTCACTCAGTTAAAAAAAACTGACTTCAAGGGTTTGTCTTACAGCTTTTCCTTCTCAGTGTCTGAATTGCCAAATAAGAGTTTGCTTGAATCACTGCTTGTCTTGCCTTCCAACTCTGATGGTAACTCTTTCAATAAACAACTGTAGTTTTTACTAGATTTACCATGGCATGGTGTGAACATGCACGAGGATGGACAAACTTAGACAAGTCATTAGTTTCTTTTGGATAGCAACCAGTCTAGAAGAAGGAAAAGTCTGATTTCAGACCTCTTTGTGATCAGCCTGCTGGACATCTAGATCACAAACAAGAGTCCTAACATCCAGCAATGTCTCCAAGTTCGTTCAAAACATAAAACCGCCCTTAGTAGGATATCTTCAAGGTTGAAAAGCTTCGAAAAGAACGAAGATATCCCAAAGGCGGTTGGCGCTAATCACATGATCTTTCTCTTCTATAGCGCCTCACCCGATCTGACTAACTCATAATTAGTATTGCTTGTCTTCGAAATAATCAAGCAAAAAAGCAAACAAACAAACAAACAAACAAACAAACACACTCACACACACGCGTACACTTGAGAACATTTCTGTGCTTGCTGTTTTTGGGTATGTGTGTTTGTGTGCTTGAAAAAAAATAAAAAACGTATGGGCATTCTGAACCAGCACAAAAGGCGACCTCCTCGATTTGGTAGACTCTTCATGGCTCTGATCCTTTTTTTTTTATGACAAGGAATAGAGGGTTCCTGTTCATTTTTCAATATGAATTTAGGACATATGATGACTCTATTTCTGTGTCCATTGCCTTCTTGTTTTACCATACATTGAGTATTTCTCTTAGTTATTCAGGTTAGTTCCCGATTTGGCAAAGAAAAACGGTCCAAAAAAAAAATAATAATAATAAATTGAAGAAAGCCAACAACCAACACAGTCAACTTTCAGTAATTAAGAGAGGTCTTTTGATCACAATTAAATCATCGTAACCTACTACTTTGTAAGCACTGCTCACTTTTAATTTTTAATATGCTTCAGGTTTTAAATAAAAAAAAAAAGTGCTAGGTAGGCAATGAGGATGGAAACACCACTAGGTAGAATATATTCTATCATAGCATCACGTTACCGGTAGTTAAAACAGGTATTGGCTGTCTATTCTCCCCAGTGTGGACATTTCCATTCACTGATACTGAGTTCCACTGGGGAATCGAGGGAGCTGTAATATAACGATCACAGTGTCTCCCTACTAACAACGAAGTTTTGCCAGTCGCTAACATCCTGCAAGCCTGAGTTTGTAAGTGGGGCTCAGATTTGGGAAATAACACTGGGGTGGAGTTTAGGGCAACTATCGAAAAGTGCAGAAAAATGTCATGTCTGCCAATTCGAGTTGGCTTCCTTTTGTGATAGTTCAGAATGACCGCATTATGTTAAGTCTGCCTGTTTCACTTCCTCCATGTAGAGACCCAGGAAGCTGGATTCGCAGCTGAACCTGATCAGGCCATAACCAGAGACCTCCACGTGCAGATGGTCACCAGTCTCGAGGCGAAACACACCACCTGTAAATTACAGATAGATAATGTCAATACTTAAATCTATATATTATGATTTCTAAACCCATCTTTATTTGCCTCATATAGATTCTTTTTAACCATGGTATACACTCATACAGTATAGTATTTTTTTATTTATGATATAGATATCGGCTTAGCTGTAGAACTGACAAATCCACTTGTGCAGAAAGCAAGTAGAGTTTCTACTTGTATAAATCACAGTAGCTGGATGTGTCAGTAGACTTGATCTAGAGATAGAGCAATTGTAGTTTCTACTAGAAGGATAAATAATCTTACCAATAGAATTGCCAGCTTGTAGGATTTAAACCTTACTAGCAGAGATGCCGATTGACCAGTCGAGACAGCAGTTATGGTTACCGTTAACGAAGTTGAGATATCTACACTTCAGAGATTAAGTCAATCAAAGTGTTCGCCGTTCAGTGTGCGTCTGTGAGTGACAACTTAAGAGAGTTATTTATGAAATGATCGTTCATGTGAATTTAAGAACAAGCACGGAGTGATAAAAATTGACCAATCGTA
The DNA here is from genome assembly GCA_033807755.1 of Ellobium chinense. NCBI lineage: Eukaryota > Metazoa > Mollusca > Gastropoda > Ellobiida > Ellobiidae > Ellobium > Ellobium chinense. Next base: position 17,255 of record JAWQUT010000761.1, read on the forward strand.
TCTATGTTGAGAAAGAACAGAACTGACCGGAATATCATTGTGAACAATAGTTGCAGTGTCTTCAAATTGGAAGGGAAACAGAAAACCACGTTTCACAGACCATGATTCTGTGTAACTGCAAGTGCAAATAACATGAATACAGAATTTAAAAACTGAAATAAAAATGTGGGCTTCTGTAGACCATCCACTTACCCTGCTATCGCAGGTTTTATATCTTTTTATCATGGAAATAAAGAAACATAGGTACTTTATGCAATGCCTGCGTTTGGACGCTTCTCGGCTTTCTTTACAGAATTTGTTGGATTTTCGACGCCCTACCCCTGCCCCTAAATCAGCAGCAAAGACCTTTGGAAAAGTGCCATGATGACATAAATCTACATTTTAACTTGTGACATACTGACTCTGCCTGACACTGACACAGGGTACATCTCATTACCTACTTTCTTCACGGACATTATCCTGAGAATCTCCAGTCTAGGGCTTAGTGTAGGGTTGGGGTAGGATTAGAAAAGATAAAGCACACATGAGAAGAGTTCCTAGAAAGTGATAATATCTAGTGACTGTCCAAAGGCTGCTTCTGTCTTCCTTAATCTCACACTAACCCTGGTCCCAACTCTGAAATAAACACCAGGTTAGAAGGTCCCAGTATATTGCTCAAGAGAGTTTCTGGTGTTCCAGATTCAACTTGTGTCTACTGCAATACAAACGCAACCCTCCCCTGTGTCTCTAAACATAAATTGTTTAGCTGGAATAGTTCCATTACCCATATAGTTTATCTCCTTGACTCTGACGCAGTCATCACAGCATGTGTACCAAGACGTGTCGAGGACACTTGGAATCGCTCTGTCATTTGGTCGACTTAGCACCACTTTGTGTGACCAGCTCTACAAAAAGAGATACTAACTATACATTCTAAGGAAAATGTCACACAAAGGAAGTCATTGAAATGAAATCTTTAGTCAAAAGTCTAGAACAAAGCATACTTTGGATTTCCATCCGGTCATAATGCAAAGATCAAAAGTCTTTTGTTACAAGCCTAAAGTCATTAGCCACTGGTAAAACATTTGTGAATGCAAAAATGTATTTCAATTGTTCATTTCCCTAGTTGGCTTAGCTGTAAGAGAAATGAAATATGATAAATGATTGTTGGTTGTCTGTTGGGGACTGATGACTACCAGCTTGGGACTCTCTGCTCTTTCAGTGTGACCGGGTATTGTCAAAATGATGTGTGAACTGTACTAGACAGCGTGCAGATTATCGTTTCTCTATGTGACTGTATTCCTTGGCCTTTATGCTTTCATTGCTGATTGGCCGTCAAGTTCATTTTTTTTTTTAATTTGAATGAGCCATCCGTTTTCACTGACTGGGCAATGGACTGATTAATTAATATTAAAAAAATAATCATGAACGGGGGGAAAGAGAATTGTAATTGCTGCCCTCCCAGTCTGCCTGCCGGTTTGCTTGCCTCTCAGCCTACCCACATCTACCTGCCTGTCTGCCTGTTTGCCAGACCATTTGTCTGGTGTAAAATGAGTATCTGGCTCTAGAACTGAAAGGACCAGGGCGTCGCACTGCAGGCAACCAGCAATGACTTTGTTATGTATTCCATGTGTACTATGCATTTACATGTATGATGTGCATTGTTCTATGTATTTGTTTTATGAATGAGATGTAAAGCACTGTATGACATTGTAATTCAATTTCCTACTGAGAAAACATATTAAGTTGTATTTTCATTTGTTGTTTTTTTGTGTTTGTGTGTGTCTGTGTGTGTGTGTGTGTGTGTGNGTGGAGGGGGGGGGAGGGAGAAGAGGAGAGGGGGAGCAAAGCTAGACTACCTGTGAAGCAAACTCTTTACAGGGCTTCATACTGTCCGGGTTGAAACGGATGCTACTGTAGACGTAATACATCCCAGAGAACAAGATAGTCAGCCCTGTTGACATCACCTCCACGTTACGAGCATGTTCAATGCGCTCATCATTGTGATTCTGGTTCAGAAGCAGAGGGATGGTCACAAATTGTGGGACCATATCTAGGAAGAGATGAAAGGAAAGGAGAACTTGCAAAGGCTCATCTTTTCCCAGTTCAGTAGAAACCTAGCCCCTACAGAATAAAATAAACCAGATGTGCCAGACAAATATTTTTTTTAATCAAATAATCAATGGCATACAGGCCTATTAGTCCAGTTGCCGTCTAACTAAGTTATTGTTAGAACCTGAAAATAGGGTTTTAGTCCACAGAAAATTGTTCTGATCAAGAATCAGTTTGGTCCCACTTTGTAACTATTGAGCATTTTTATACGGCCATTTTATGTACCAACTGCTAAAGTATCGGTGTCATTTCAAACGATAAGTACTAGTATCGCTTGAAGTGACAAATAAATCAACAGAATTTTCAGTCGATTTGTGAGCGGAACCCATAGGCATAGATTTTTTTCTTAATTTAATAGTACATATTATATATGCCTCACTTAATTTTTGTCACGTATTCCTCTGACACAAGGCCATTGACAAAAAGTTCCACTAACAAATTTGGAGCTGGAGGCTTCTATCACTGATGCCGAACTGCTAGTTAAGGTGTTACAGATTCTAAATTTTCTTACTTACATCTAAGCTGTACCTATTATTTGTCGACGAGGAGCTAAACACATAATCCAGCTAGGATGAAAGACAAAGATTCAATCATAGTATCATAGCTATGTCCAGCGTTACTCTGTGATATTGTGTGGGAATAGAGGTGGTCTTCAATCCTACAAGCAACTTACCAGGTCTTGATAAGTAATAGACTGAAGGAAGTAAGCACTTGTGGGCAGAGGCTGGACTGAATGTGAAATCGGATGGCGGGAAGAAGTTTAGAGACTCTGTGGAAGTTAATAATTGAATAAAATAGATTTCACTGTGTCTTTGTCAATGATGGTAGTAGAGGTTATTAGCATCAGAAACAGCAGATGATATTATTATTACAAGAGGAAGCAGCAGTTGTTGGTGTTAATGATGACAGAAGTAACAGGTACAGTAACAATAGAAGTTCATACATGTGTAGTAGATGGTAAGATACTATTGTTCTATAATGGTAGCGGTAATAGGTATAATTATAGAAAACAACAGTACACTGTCAGAGATTACGGTGCAAGTATAAAACATAGTAGTGGCACGACTGTGCTTGTGGTTGTTGGTAAAGATAGAACTAGCCACAACAATGACGATAGTGAAAGTAGTTCGTGTGTAGTTCGTTTCACGTTGTTGTTGGCTTTTGTTGTTGTTTTTTTTTGGCCACTTGAAAGTTTGGTTCTTGACGGATTTTTTTCTTCTTCAATTTTGCACCTGGGGTAACATTGAGTATTCTGAATAGAATTAAAAATTGGAGTCTGTTCGACAGGAGGAAAGCTACTGCATTAAATATTTATGTTTACTTGCACGTACAGTCCCAAATCAGCAGTGCGCTCACAATTATGTTTCGTACAAAGAGCTCTTATACGTATCCTGGGTAGTAAAAAAATACATGGAACACCCATAATATGACACGTAAATATGTCCTTAATAGACAGTTAATCAGACAACATCTAGAGACATCGGATTGCTATGACATCATATAGTTTGCAAAAGAGGGAAACCGTCATGAAAATGTGTGCCCACTGCCTTTTTTCACACCGTAAACACCACTGGAACAGCTTAGTTTACTACCGAGTGATAATTCTTTTTGCGTGAACCATTGCATAAGTTAAATTAGTAGTAGTAGTCATTTGATCTCTTAATAGCCCACGAACGATTTCATCATTGCATTTTATTGGCTTTTACCTTTCCTGGGGTGCAAAAAAAA
>JAWQUT010000761.1:30460-49352 GCA_033807755.1 Ellobium chinense
CCCCCTTTTCCCCCTCTTCCTCTCCATCTCTTCAGCATATTTTTTACTATACAGTAGTTCATAGAGAAGAGACAAAAATTCTTACATCTGTGTTCGAACTTGACTGGGAGACGTAGATTAGACAGCCCAAACTCACTGCAATGGCCACAGCTGCTACGATGCCGGAAACCAGGTATCTAAAGGCATAAAGGGAATTAACAATGTTAAACTTAAAACAGAGAACGGAGCTCTCTCTCTCTCTCTCTCTCTCTCTCTCTCTCTCTCTCTCTCTCTCTCTCTCTCNTCTCTCTCTCTCTCTCTCTCTCTCTCTCTCTCTCACTCACTCTCTCAGATAGATAGACAGACAGAAAGAGAGAGAGAGAAGTAGGTAGGTAGGTAGACAGACAGACAGACAGACAGACAGACAGACAGACAGACAGACAGATAGATAGATAGATAGATAGATAGATAGATAGATAGATAGATAGATAGATAGATAAACTGCGGCCTTTTGTGACGAAGCCTTCAGATCTAGACTTCCTGGGCGAGCGAAATTAGCTACAATATATCAGTGTTTAGCCTACCTCCAAGTGCTCATCTTCACGTGATAGCCAAGAAAACCACAGCAAGGAGTGCAACGGATAACTGATCTCTGCTAGAATAAAACCACAACCAACTGTCATTATTTAAATAATACGTGAAAAGAATGAAACGTGACTGAGCGAAATCAATACACTAATTCCTATAGTGATGATCAAATCATTTATTTTGACTCCATCTTAGTAACACAATCCTAAACGCAAATGTTCTACACATTCCTATATTTCTTCACTTTTACATTGGATCAATTACCCAGAGTATCGTTTGACGTGACAAGGCAACAAAATCGAGTCAAGCGCTTGCCCTCTCTCGTCGTTTTCTGGTGTAAGTTCGGCTGTGGCTCGCGAGAAGGCGCGGTGACTTCAAAACTGTGTTGCAGTCCGCCACTTGTCTGTACCCGGGTTTTCGTTCTTTTTTTTTTTTTAAATTTGGTTTCACGTTTCGGTTTCTGTCTCTTGGCCCACACTAGAACCAGTTAATTAAAGTGTCATATCGAAAACTCCATTTCTTCAAAAATTCGACAAATTTCTGCTATCGGTAGATCTAGTTTCACTGGGAAATTTCCAGATGATATCATTGTGTGGTACTAAACTAGCCACACTGGAAGACGCAAAGTTCATTACAAGGCGCGAATCGGATAAATAAAGATCCAAAATGGATGATACCCAGTACGAGGAGTCCTAGCTGATCTCTAGATTTGTTTTACCGCGTATTAAAAAAAAAAACCGCAAAAAAAAAACCCCACATCTCTCGCTCAGATTATTCTCCCACCTTCAGCGGAAGTGGACGCGCCTTTGGCGTACATTATGTCCCCTCCCCCGACAGAATTCATGATCCGCTCCTCATTTTCCGACTCGTAATAAAACAACTAGCTAATCAACAGATGAATTTAATTTACAGGCAAACTGTGTGATGTTTTCACTCAACTGGTTTTCTCTGTCTGTAAACAATAGTTTTTGCAATGGCTTCCCTGGATTATCACAATACTGACATTTTAAGTTTAGACATAAAGAACAGGCCCGCGATATGGGATCCAACAACAGAAATATACAAAAATAAAATAAAGAAAAGCGACGAATGAAGGGAAGTGTGCAAAGCTCTTGTTCCCGATTTCGAAGAAAAAGAAAAAACTCTTTTTCTCAAGAACTTTCTCATAACATAGACAAAAAAACACCCTCTTCTTTGGATCGTCCATCTTTCTCATGAAAATATGGCACCGGTCATGCGCGACACGCAACAAACAAAATATGTCCCTGGTGTGCCATGTCCACGCCCGACGTCGGGCAGACCGGTATCGCGGAAGCTAAGCTGACGCAACAACAAAAAAACCGTTCGTGTCACGTGACCCGGCTAGATAACACTATTATCTAGGTCATTTAAACGGGGTTGATATTTAACCCGTTCTTACTTGTCTATTTGTACGTGCAGTATGTACAATCATTATGCCGTTTAACACTACGTGCTGGTGGTGACTATGGGAAACATTAGTGATAACTTGGGAGTTTCCTCCAAGCTACCGTCAATACGTGGTTAGACAACATTCTGAATAAAAATGCATATTCACCGGTGATAAAATACAGCACAAGTAAACGAACAAAGCAAACCAAAGGAAAGAGAACAACATGAATAAAGAGAGCGTTGGAGGCCTACTCAAGACCTGGCCCATCCCGCCCCTACGCTTTCTCTCGCATTCCATCTGCTCCCTCTAGTTCTGTGCACATTTCAACAAACTATTGCTTTTGTTTCATGTACACATACCAAGGTCACTTTACAAACAGCAATATATTTTATTTTAAACGTGTTTTTCTTTCCTTTTTTTTCCTAACAAAGCAAAACAACCGTTAAAAAAAAAAACAAACGATGGAATTTCATAAGGTTTACAAATAAGAGCAACTTGAAATCACTCACGCCAGCCAAAAGCAAGGAAAGCAAGGAAATTGAGCTCTTGCGAATATATTTATTTATTTATCATAGACGTATTTATTTTGTTCTTTGTTTCTTTCTTTCTACAGTATTAATAGTTCATATGTTCAAACTATACACTACTACCACGCGTAGTATCAAAATATAATACATGTAATTTAAGTTTTGCCACACTCACCCTACTAAACGGTTATTTTCCTGAAATTTAATCCCTTGATTTCGCTAGATGGTATTCCTGAAGTACAGTCCATTTCACGTTTTCAATTATATACTTATTGTAACTTCAAATATTAGCATCAGATTTGTTTCAGCTCTTCGTGTGACAAATTCATGCCCAAGGTTTCCGGAGACATTTAGCTTTAGCCTGCAAACTTTGGCACCTCATATGTGGCGAAAAAGGGCAAATAAAACCTTTGAAACTAAGTAAAGAGCAAAAGTTCACCAGGTTGATGGTGTCAGTAATTTGTATGCAGTTGTCATTTTAGTTAGCGGGGTCGGCATATGAAATAATTGTTCACATTTTGAAAGAAAGCATCAAGCTTGACACCTGAGATTTATAAGGACTCAGTAAAAATTTTTAGATATAGGCCCATTCCGGAATATCTCTTCTTCATCAAGCGTTAAATTTTGATGTGCATTAAAAATATATACGGGAAAGAGATATGTACATACCCATTCCAGATTCTTTCTCCCTTGGGAGACAACTGTTCATCCATATATATACACCAATGACAGTCCGTGTCTTGCATCGATTTGTGAGCTTATAACTCTCTTTGTTATTGATTATTGTTGAAAATATTTGCAATTATGAGTTATTTTGTAAATCATATACAAATGATATTGTATCAAATCCGATGCACATTGGTGTAAAGCAAATACTTGCTACGTCACATCACAAGTTGTTATAATAATTCTAATTATTTACGTACCAAACACGTCCAGTGTGGAAGCTCCTTATGAAGAGCTACAGAAAAATTATCTGCTTTTATAATCTTATGCACCGAGGCATTATTTTGCACGCACTGTGTGGACGCATTAAATACAAGGTCAGGTTTTTTCTGTATAAACATAGGCACTATTTTCCGGGCACTGTGTTAACTGACGTAAGCTCTATCACGGAAGTATTATAATATATGTATGTACATAGACACTATATTTTAAGCACTGTATGTATGGACATCGGTCCTATTATCAAAGTACTGTGCATGTGGACTATTATTAAATCAATGTGTGTTTTATGAACACATTAGTTAAAAGTTTTGTGTTATGAAAACAGGCATTATTTTTCATGTTCAAATGCTTCATTGCGAGTTCATAAAAAGGAATTCTTTCCCCACAGGATAAGAATTCATTTGTAACCCACCCTTGGCCTAGTGTTAAAACTGACCCAACATCGGTCTTAATTATGTAAATTACAGAACCAATAAAACGATGATGATAGGGTCAGTTCCCCATTGTTCACCGGGGGCATTAAAAAAGCAAAGAGCTAATCAACATATTGTGCACATTAAAAATTTGTACTGCCCTTCGTGACACCAAAAAATAAAAAAAAAAGACAGGTTTAGGGTGGATTATAATCGTTTGGAGTTGGGCTTTAGTAAAGATTTCTATAATAAAGCGGAAAGTTCTCTACAAGTACATTACTGTAAACTCTCACACGAAATCATGATCTCATTTGGTCATGCACAGATCCCAGGATTTTGTCAGTCATTTATTATTGTCAGATCATAATCTTTGCGTTAGTTTGAGAATTGCGTTAACTACTGATAAACATTACTACTGTTTTGGGTTTTTGTTTGTTTTTTGTGTTGTTTTTTTTTTTTTTGGGGGGGGGGGGNGGGGGGGGGGGGGGTTCCTGTGGTTGCCGCAGTGCGTAAATTGACGCACTGCTGGCATAATAATTATTGTCTGGACAATGATAACTGAGAGAAAGAGAGACAGATGAGAGAATATTAATATTAAAATATTTTAGGTTAACAGTCTCGACATAATTAAATTCCTCCTCTTGTTAGTTGAGAGTGTATGTGTGTTTTCAACTTNTAGGGTGGATTATAATCGTTTGGAGTTGGGCTTCAGTAAAGATTTCTATAATAAAGAGGAAAGTTCTCTACATTACTGTAAACTCTCACACGAAATCATGATCTCATTTGGTCATGCACAGATTCCATGATTTTGTCAGTCATTTATTATTGTCAGATCATAATCTCTGCGTTAGTTTGCGAATTGCGTTAACTACTGATGAACATTACTACTTTTTTTTTTTTTGGGGGGGGGNGGGGGGGGGGGGGGTTCCTGTGGTTGCCGCAGTGCGTAAATTGACGCACTGCTGGCATAATACTTATTGTCTGGACAATGATAACTGAGAGAAAGAGAGACAGATGAGAGAATATTAATATTAAAATATTTTAGGTTAACAGTCTCGACATAATTAAATTCTTCCTCTTGTTAATTGAGAGTGTATGTGTGTTTTCAACTTTTGTCCACATAATTATCTAAACTCATTAACCACTTGCAAACCTTTGCCAACCGCCATACTTTTTGAGACTGTGCATAGCCACTCTGCCCTATCATATCACCGAAGCAGATGACATAATAACATATATATTTCTACGTATGGGTCCTTCTCGATTTTATTCATTCTTTAACATTATATCATGCTAAAGTTAGAAGGAGACGGGAACCACACTCATTTTGGTCCATTGAAACAAGACAATCCGATCTACAGCAGGACAGCAACAGATAATAGGCCTAATACTGATAAATGCGTTTTCCAAAGGTGAAGAGACGTTCTGTAACAAATGGAACTATAATTATATGACTCATATCTGTAGGCAGAAGTTTCCCTTGACCTAGCTGGGTAGTTTTTGACAGCACGACGTTTCTGCGGGCTCATGCTATCATGCCTTCCCGGTTAACCTTGCACAAAGTGTAAACCATTAAAAATTGCCAGTTCATTCGTTTATTTTTTTTTTCGAGAAGTATCCGCGTTTCTTTTGAAATCAGGAGTTTAGACAGGCTATTTTAGTCTCCCTGTGTAAGAGATCATCAGCGCCAGATTCGAATGGTGGCATAGTGAAAAAAAAAAGTTCCATTTAATAACCCTATTAAACATTATCTGTGCACTGGGTTATGGGGTCGGAATGAACAGGTGGTTGACAGCAAAGTAGCTGATGTATAACCACATGAGGTAAAGTAACTGTCGGGTGCTGATTTGGTCAACAGGCTACTGACACTGACATTCACAAATAATATGTGACAATTTAAAATTATTGTGCCTAGGCACGTAGATCCGGTTCCCGAGCATTTTTTTTCTCTGATGGCCAATCTGCTGAGAAATTAATCCTCATTCAGTTCACTGATAACTTCACACGCGTTTGCTATTGCCTGCGGATACTTGGCATTATTTTAGCACACATCTGACATCTTAAATGTTGTTTTAGGCTCAGTCATTACCTGTATCAGATCCCATTCCCTCTCTGATCTATCCAAGACTTTTCACGAACACATGTCCAGAAACAACACAGAAGAGCATGATTCTACCGGCAAGTCAAGAGTGACATATCCAGTGGCCCCTTCACACTCTTGTCCCACCCCCCCCCCTCTTNCCCCCTCTTTTTTCAAAGAAAAAAAAAAGTTTCACTTAAATACAAAGTTGATTAATTTCGATAGTTCTGATTTTATGCGGTTGAAATTTGCATACAGTAGCAGATGGATATTGTCTGTTTCTGCTACGAAGTTCATTTTCTTGGTACTACGGTTATATCACAGTTAGAAAATGCTTTGTATGCAATGGCCCTCCTGGTACCTCATATTCTGATATGTCCTTAATTATTTTGCTGTGACTAAAAGTAAAACAAGCCACCAAGATCAATGAAACGTTGTTTTTAAATATGTTTTCTGTTAATGTTAAAATGTCTTCTTTTAGGGTGTTAATATGTCTTTCAGTCTATCTAAATGTCTGTTNTTTTTTTTTTTTTTGGTCTGTTAATTTGTCCAACTGTTTGTCCATTTGTCTGTCTATGTACAAGTCCAATAGTAGCTCTAAGTCCATATTTTGTAACATCGTTACAATGGAAATCAACTTGTGAAATCTTTTTTAAAAAATACTATGTAGCAATTAAAGATTAGATTATGTGTTTATGTTCTTAAAATTTTATCCCAGTTTTCTGTAAATTTTTTTATTGTTTCTTTTTTATTTTGAACCAAGTAACCCTTGTTTGGANGGAGCATCTGCTATAACAGACATTACATCATACGCCAAAACATCAAACACAGCACCACATTCCAATGTCATTATGATATAAGTTATTTATTAAAGCGAGTCATACACTGGCATGGGGTCAGAGGTCATTCTACAGGTCACCTGTGAGAGACATTTATTATTTGATAACTAATAACATAAACCACCTATCATTTTCCCTTGTTGTTATTCAGTCAAACAAACAAAAGATAACAGATGAATGAAAACCTACATCATACACTATCACAATCTAAACATTTCTAGTGTTCTATGTCGTAATCTCGTCACGCACACCATTTTTATTCAAAATACCTGATCTTTCACAACACCATAACACAACTACCATTAAGGTGCACAAGTTCAGAAGATACGAATTAATGGATAGCATAACTGCAGATAAGCATACAGTAGTGTATAAAGTGGTGTAAAGCACATTATATAATAAACCATGTCTAGGTCATGTTTGAAGTTGTATGACCTACCCAAGTTGCTCGGAATACGAGGATGGGCTTGATCACGTACTCTGAAGGATCTGGCAGAGACTGCGGGAAGAAAGCTCATCATGGATATGGACCAAGCGTAGTGAACAGTGGAATGTTGCACAGTAAATTCAAATACACCTAAAATGCAACTTCCACTATGGCTTCATGGTGGCAGAGATGAATATGAAGCAAGGGATTAAGGAACTGGAGGTTGTGGGTTCAAAACCCTCCCGAGGCGGGGAAAAAAAAAATCAACAGAAGGACACTTAGGAGTCAAGACCCACGTGTGGCCCAGCCCCTTTAGAGTGTCAGGAAGTCAAAGGGCCAAAACACCTGTTTGAAGGGGGTATCTTTCTCTGAAGATCTTCTGTTGCCTCGCTCTCCGAGTAAGACTAGAGTTCCCTATTTATTTATGACATGCCCCAGTGAGGTGACGAAATGCCCTGCTCTTACATTACACAGGTTGACGCTTTGAAGAAAACATTTTACACTTGACTGTGTCACTGTCACATGGTGTTGTGGCTATGTATACATCAGCTCAAGAACACAACTCATATTGTCCGATTTTTCGCATAGTGACAAAAGAGCGAAAGCTTGATTTTTCAAGGGAGCAATTTAAAGAATTTAGTTTCTTTCAAAGGCATAAGAATTTTTCTTATTTGACACTTTAATTACTCAAAAACTATATATAACAGCATACAGTGCTTCTTCGAGGTTATAGAGATATCGATACTATGTAGTTTTATGCAAAAAACCAAAAACAAAAAAAATTGCTCTGTTCGCCACTTTGCGAAAAATGTGAGATATATTCTTGATATCTCGGTCATTACACTGCAAGCAACAATCTAGTTTACATATAATAAAAACAGTATTGTATTTCACTTATATCATTCTTTTTCTCTACAAAAACCCCCTACTTTAAAGTGAATGACTGTCTCTGAGTATATTAACCAATTTCATCATTAATGTCAGCTAAACTGGTGTAAAAATTCCTTCTTTCAAATATATTATAATATAATGAAGCAATTCAGCAGGTGTATGACTGGTAAATTCTTTATCACCTACTGAGAGAGAACAAAAACCAGAATTCAAATCATGATCATTTCAACCACTCAAGCGGGGAGCAAAAATTTAAAAAAAACACTAGTCTGTTGTATCACAAGAATATGACTGTATTTCCTATCAAGACGTTCTGTTTACTACCTGTACATCTATATATTTAAATATTGACTCAATTTTGTGTGCAGCCTACCCTTGTCACGATCACTGCTTCTGTTTACTTGAAATTTGGTGGGGAATTTTTCTGTGCTCAACCCTCTAGTGCCCAGGCATAGAAATACTGGTAGGAAAATTCTGATAAATCGCATACACACTTTAAATGCCACCCAAAATACACATAAAACATTGATTTAGAACAATTTCAATATTTAATAGGTGAAAAATTTTGGGTCAGATATGGTCCTCCGGGCACTGAAACATCCGTGCCATATTTGGACCACTCCATACTGGACCCTTGAAGTTGGGTTGCCAAATATGGACCAGTGGGCACTAGAGGGATAACACATTCCTTCTGTGAGTTTCATGTTAACTGGTGATAAGAAAGTATTTCTTTTTAAATTCTGTCTCAGGGGGCAATGTCCATCTTGTGGCTATGTTTTTACTTTCTAATGTCCATCCATAAAATCCTGCAATGTCAAGATAAACGTAGAACACTAGTGCCCTTACTTTTAAAACAAGAGTTCTGCTGGTGCATGTCAATATGGTCAGGCAGGAAAATTATGAACAAACATGAAAAGTCTACTCTGAATAACCGCCGGATACTAATAATACTCTAGCAAATTTCAAAAGGGCTGTAATTTCTAGAGAAGATAAAAACTGGGAATTCAATACACTTCAAAAAGCTTCAAGTCAGAGAAGTGGTCTAACCGACTACTGTAATTAGTTTGCTACTTCCAAAATATTTGAAGTTTTTCTAGTTTGGCAAAGAGGTTCTCTTAATAAATTGAAAGAGTTCAAGTGTTTGCCATTAACAAAAATTTTCTTAAAACTCTGCTGATTTTGAATAAATTAGTACAGAAGAAACAAACAGATGATAAGTAACTGTTTGCTTTCAACCCAGTGCTTACGGTAGTCAAGCACTTGTTGAAATTTACAGCGAAAAAATTCCGACTAGTTTGAATTAGTGTGATAAATCAAGCTATCACTAAAGTGACAAGCCAATCCACAGTTACTAATGTACACAAATTTGAAAAACAACTGTGAGCACGAATTACGAAAACATATTCATGTCAGTCATACAGTAAATTAAACTAGGAACAAGTTTGCTAAATCTTGATACGTCATAAAATTCGCCATGGAACGGCAGAAATGGAAATAAATGGCAGAGATTCCACACTAAGGGGAATTTCACAAGAACCTGAGGACAATATGTCCATGGCATTAAATGTGTAATGGCTCATGAATATACAACTATACAAGGAGAGGATATTTAGATTTAATTTTCAATTGACCAGACAATTCACAACATTTGTATTGATTAACATCACTTTTATTTTAAGTATCATTCCAGTTCTAATTTTACAATACATTTAGAGAAATGCTGTCACAGCTATAATAAAATATTGTTTATTCAAAGGTTTCAACTGACTGAAAAGTAGTCAGTTTTGAAATCACAAGGAGATATCATATTTAAAGTAAACAATTTCCAAGCATAGTTTACGATATAAGCATGAGAGATTGGACTCGCCTAGTAGATAGGTGGGACATCCTATTACGTGTATATAGTTCCTATTTAGAAATGTGTAATGAAGAAGACATCACATGCAGTTGGTTCTAGCAGGCCTGTAGTAGAGAATGTAAATATGTCTTCCTTTAGCTAACGCAAACAAGAGAAAATATTTCATCTCTATATTATGAATTTATAGTTTGAGATAATAAGGATTAAGTCTAGAAAATAAAGGGATGGATCACGATTAATACAAGAAAAGTAGTTTCATGTATGGGAGAAGAAGTTTTGTGGGAATGAAAAAAAGTCTTGCATAGATAATACAGCATAAAAACAGCTTTTCAATGATGGATTTAACATAATTTCTCTGAAATTAGGGGACAACATTTTCAGGTGACGACATTTTACCATGCTTAAATGAGTAAGATGACACCCATAAAGAATGCCTGATGCTTGAGGAAAATATTCCAAAAATAGTTTCACTTAAGGCGGGTTTCACAGAATGAGCAGCAGAAGATAACTCAGAAATGTCACTGCTTGTATGATGCTATTTCACATATTCTGGTAACTATAACCATCTGCCTTTAACTTTGGGAGTTGCAAGGAGATAATAGAACACACAAATCTGTTAGGCTCTGACAAAGCGTTTGCTTCTTTGATGAGAATTTTAATGCTACTATCCCAATAAATGAAATGCCTGAATTACACATGGATAGACCTTGAATTTGATATATAATACTTCATCATTAAGGCATACGTTAAAAATGTTCTGTTTGGGAGAAACTACCACTCATTTTTGTGAAACCTGCCTTAATAGTTATTTTCAAATATCATAAGGCCTGTCAAGTTCAAGGAAAATCTAAAATATAACTCTAGCTGCTCTCCAAATCTGATGAATAAAATACTAATGTTATTCGTTGTCAAAATATGCTTGGATTGATAACATTGTTCTTATGTTATCTGAAACTACTGATAGCTGAAATGTGCAGGCAGACTGGCTATCACCAACACCAAGGGTGGGGTGGGGGTGGGGGGAGAATATTAAATGCTGCACAACAGAAATGGGCTTTAAAAAACTAAAAAAGTGAGGTTAATGTTCAGCAATTCATTTAAAATAAAATCACATGATCACAACTGATACGTCTGGTGACTAAAGAGCTTCACAATTCCTTGGACACAATGTCAGCTCGTCATACACCAGTACAAGGTCAACATGATCTATGAGTTACTGAAATAAAACTTTAAAATTAAATAAAAGTCCAGGCTCAATAAAACCAAAAATCAAATAATGAGACGTTTGGTTCCCAGTGTCACAGAAAAAAAATCTTATTAATAAATCAACGGCACATTATTTGGTCAGTAACAAAATCAGGGCTCAAACTTAAATCACAACGGAACAGCTCAAGAGAAATAAAAAAAAGGACCCAAGTCAAAACATAAACAACTGAGAGTGAGAAAGAGATCATGACCAAAAGCAAAATGTGAGAGACACATAAAAAAGACTTGCTTACCTCATTTCACAACACAACTAGCACGTTCTGAGCTCAGGCTATAGCCTCATAACCAAATACAGTCGGTTCTTGCACAGATATTTTAATATTCGCAACTAAACAAAGCAAAGAATACTAATGGTGTTTTCATGACACATTCTGTTCAACAATTTCATGTTCTTCTACTCCTGGCTCATCCTCAAGCAAACGTAAGTATCTGCATAAAACGGAACGCTCCCGAGTACATATTGCCAATCGTTTAGGCAAATTTCAAGTTTTGAAGGGAACGTACCACAACACATTTTATAGCCATGCCATAGGTTTGAACAACTCAAAATGATACAGTAATTATCATGAAATAAAAAATTCTGTTTGTATAGATTTAGCCTTTTCATATATATATGTAAACATGTTCCACTCAGAATTTTCATAAGTAAACACACAAACACTACTTTCGTGGGTAAACATCCACAACACACAAGTGAGTGCTACTTAACAAATAGGTAAGAGTCAAGAAAGTACATTTTCAGGGCCATTCCGCCTGATGTAGAGATGAATCAGAAAATAAGAGGAGAGAATTCCCTGAATAGTGCATACTGTATCGAAAAAAAAAACCAGCAAAAAGGTGTCAGAGAAAAATTGTAAGTCAGAAGCAGAAACATTTCATCACACAGCGTCAACATAGTAACACTCTTGAAGGTAGAGCTCTAGGAAAGCTAAGAGATGCAGATCATGGTCAAGGCTATAAGGCAAATACTGTCACTTTGATGCAGTAACCCTGTATATAATCTGCCATTATGTAGTCACTGTGATTCCACAATGGCCTAAGTCTGAGTTAGGACTAAATGGAGTAAAAGTACCAATGTTATTTACGTGAGGCTGACACTGACATGATACAAAACTTTAAAATGTGCCATGGCGATGGGAATAAAGAAAGGGGAAGGCAGACAATGCAAACTGTCTGGAAGGGAGCGAAAGGCCCGCAATCAAATAACTGTGGGAACTATCAGTAGATGGACTCTTCGCTGGATCCTGGATCGGGGAACAATGGGGTTGCCCCCCACCAAAATGGTTTTCATGCAGTTTCTCAAAGCAAATAACAACTTAGGCCATTTTTGAAAGCACAATAACAAGGTGCTTTGTCACACACAGGGTTATTGCAGCGAGGTAAAAAAAGGTTTTTACGCACAAAATTGGCTACTGAATGAAATTTTCAAATACGACTTTTATCCATTTTACATAATGCATTCCAACATTACGGATAAGACCAAGAACTACACCCTGTACAGACATGAGATAAAGAGCATTACTGTAAACACGTGCATAGCCACTTTGTGGATCACTCCCAGGAAAAATACTGGAACTGACAGACAAAACACAGAGCACAAGATTTACAAGGCAATGAGAAATCTTAGCTGCAGATAAGTTAGATAGAACCCTTCTACACTCACTGATACATGTAACTGCTTTTCACAAATGTCATAACACAACACAACACAAACGGGACAAACTATATGAGGTACAAATAGACGATGTGCATCCCTTGCATACATATGATGACAAAATTGACATCTTAAAAAATGCATCATCAGATCATAACCAACAGAAGGAGATCTTAGTCTTCGAATGACTGTGGACGCAGCCTCAACTCAGATAGATTAGCTTTCATATTTAAGATACTAGATCTATTTAAGTAAATCTCCTTTCCCATATCATACAAAGAGACAGTAAAGTAGCAATCTGCAAAATTTCTAACCGATATAAAATAGTTTACTCATGAAATTTGGAAAAAATTAGCGCTCTGATGTGAGCTGTGCAACTAAATTCAAAGAGGTGAAGCATCCGATCACGCCTCTCCTCTACACTATTATACCCTTGATTATGAAGAGACCGAGGGAAGCATACTTTAAAATCTTTCAGCACATCAAGTTCTAACAAGTCTACTAACAAGATTTGGAAACTGTGCTGTGGCTGAAACTTACTTTAGAAGGAAAATACATTACAGAATATTTTATACTGTAGAGGCACGTCATTATCTTATCAAAATTGGGAGAAAAACACAGACAATTTCTCGGAGTACACTCTTCTAGAAGAAATAGGTAAATTGCATTCATAAGATTTTATCTGCCTTTCACATTATGGACATTTCATCCATGGTGACATATAATGTGATATTTCCCAAAAATGAGATAATATTGATATCAGAGCAGTATTGTTCTTGGCATGAACAGAATAAACTCCACGTGAATAATCTATAACTAATAATTTTGAAACACATACATTGATCATCATAATCTCATCAGAACAGGTTTAAAATTTTTAAGGTGTTTTAAGTACAGTACAGTAGTTCCCAACCAAGATCCCGCCACTAATATCATACTTCAGTTAAGATCTGTTTCTATCCACAAAACTATTTTTTTTCCTCTATTAAGTAACACTTAACATCCCGACTGTAACAACTTTTTTTGCACCTGAGATCTTGATCTCACTAATCATAAACATTTTTTTCTTCCATTCTTATCCAACAGGACTGCTCTATTCCACTGACAGGACATCGATCTAACTGCTTTTATCCCTGTTTGATCTTACCTACATTAATGTGCCATAATGGAACATGGCACAGGTAGGTCACCCATACCAACAAATACATGGCCCTTCCCATCTGTGGCATGCTCTTTGATCCATGATGGCATGATCATAATGTATATTTTTGGTTTGCACATATCTCCCCTCTCTACCCAGAATCATAGAGTAAGATCCCACTCCAGCTAAGATTCCACTTTTCTCGTCTGCTAAGTCATAATAGAGACAAACTATATTTATGTTGTGGAATAACATTTCATATGTCAACGTGGATCATTTGTCAATCACATTTACACGTCAATCATAAAAATAAAACAATGTGTAACATGCATGCTAAGTACTCACTCAATTCATGGCCAGTCATCTACAGTTCAACTAACATGCAATACTATGATAAATACTAGTATCATTACACAAATCTATTTTTATTCATGGGAAATAAAAGGGGAAATAATATTAAAACTGACTGGAATATTATACAAATGTTATAAATATACAGTATACTAAATTCAATTCTATTGATCATGGCAACTAAAACATTATTTTGGAAATGTGAAAGTGAAAATAAGCACCATTGGAAAATGTCTCTCTATATAAACTTCAAATATGATGAAAAAAAAAAATTATAAATATGTGATGCATTCCAAACAGGTACATTTTTCAGACACATGCATAAGGAATTTAAGAATTGGTCTCAAGGATGCAGCAGTGGTTTTACATGTTGAGAACCTCTGTGGGGTATAGAATAAAAAAAAAAGAACCGCATTATTCCCCAGCTGATTCAACTACAATTAAGGAATTTCTCTCTGATTTGTCAAAAGGGACATGGTACACTGCTGTTGCTTCATGATGCAATGACAAATGTCTGAACAAGTGACAAAAAATACACACAAAGAAAGCGCTTTTCACTGTTGACAGACCGACATCTAGTTTCTCAGAAGAGGAGGGTAAGCTAAAAGACCGGTTCAAAATTAGAAATCAACAGACCCTGCTGCAACTGCCTGGGCAAAACTGGTGTAAAAATGCTACCCGTACTTTGGTCTTACAACCACAACAAGGTGCAATATAGCATAATTATGTTTACATGCTCTAGAACCCAATCAAACAAGAAACACTTTAAAACCCTAGTCCAGTACCAACAAATCAAAAACTGTAGGTAATTTATGTGGTCTTTTCAGCCCACGCACAGTACATTATTTCATGTTTTTTTCTATAGGAGACATCTGCAACTCCATAAATTTCTTTACATTGTATAGCGTATGTCTTACACATATACTTTTCTCTGTTTCCGGTGTCATTTTACACATCAGACTATTTGAAACACTTTGTCCAATATCACATTTGCCATGGGGATAATAATATCTTTAGTGTTATCAAATTTTCAGCTCAAGAATGATGTAAAATAATTATTATTATTCAAGACAAGGACAAAGTTATCTGTAAAAACAGTAAGAAAATGCAATCAATGATATGTGGGAACCATAGACAGAAAGGGAAATAGTCTAATGAGAGAGTACAGACGACATTGTTTCTAAGTGAGTCAATGCTTCGACTGGTTGTAATGATGCATAGTGTTGGGATTATTCTAGTAGTCGACACCTTTGAATGATGCACTATTTCACATAATCTCCACAGGCCTGATAACCAGTTGACATTGTGATGGTGACAACTCAATTTTTGCCCTCCCTTCATCACTTTTTCCTCCCTCACTTGCACAACAGTTGTCCTAAAGAAGGTTCCCTAAAAACTTTCTCAATTTACCCATAATATTTTAGAGGACATTTGGATAGGGGCTTTCTTTCATTTTGGATTACCCCAGATTACACATAAAGCACCGTCATGTTGAGTGAGCTCTACTGTATTCAGTATCGCTATCAACAATGTTTACATGTATCGGTGCAAGTGGAAACAAAGCTTTCTCTTCACGCAATATGCCACTGCCACATCTTTGCAACAAATTCTCTCTATCAAAATATATATATATTAGATATTCATGACTGGAATTTAATGAATGTGCTTCTAAAAATACTCAAGCATTAGTGAAAAGGCCTAAACAAAGCCAATCCAGCAGTTCAACATGCACAAAATTCAACCACATAATTGTATAAAGCTTTTCTTGTTTCATTTAAACTGAAGGCCACACATTAGTAAACTACAGCATAAGGAAAGCACTTCAACTGTCTAACTAGATTACCTCTTGTTTAGTTTTTTTTCATCCCTAGCCCACTTGTTATGCTGGTATCAGTCACACTTAATTCTCTGATAATGTGATATCTCAGGGCCCAGTTATTTCAGCAGGCAGGAATGACAGAAGCCAGTGGCAAAATTTTTTTGGACATCATGCTCAAATCTAATTGCGCTGGACACTTGGGGCCTGTGACCAGTAACAGCTGGTTATTGTCCCCTATAGAACTTACCACATGCCAGGTCTCTCTCAGCAAATGTATTAGTTCAACCATTGCATTGGCTACAACAAATATATTAGTTCAACCAATGGCTACAACAAATATATTAGTTCAACCATTGGCTATAACAAATATATTAGTTCAACCATTGGCTACAACAAATATATTAGTTCAACCATTGGCTACAACAAATATATTACTTCAACCATTGGCTACAACAAATATATTAGTTCAAAGCATTGGCTACAACAAATATATTAGTTCAACCATTGGCTATCTCTTATTGGCATCAAGATGCAAATAACTCAGATTTAGTATTTTGAAAAGGGGTCGAAATGTGTGAACTGATGCAACACATTCTTCATTAATGAGATGGAGATTCAATGTTCACATGAGTTGTTTTTAATAAAAGAATTTGCAAGTGATAAGAACAAGTAAAAATTTGATGTGCCTGATGGTAGAAAATGTCATGGTAAAAAGGTATCAGATTAGCCCTGAAAAATGCTAACAATTAAAATTCTGACAATACCATTACTTTAAAATTTCACAAGATACCAGCATAAACATTGGTGCTATACTATACTTCGAATTAGTTATTCCATAATTATTTTGAAATAAATTGTTAAAACTGTACATTTTGTATGTCATTAGAAAAAAAATGACATAACCCCTATAATTATTTAGGACATTCAGATAACTACTTAGGCTATCAGACACTCGGGTGAGATGCATAGATAACTCGTGAATTATTTTTATAACTTACAACAAACAAAAACATTAATACACTATGAGCACTTAAGTGGTGACATTTATTTTTTCTTTAACTTCACTGTCTTTCATCTTTTTCCTGTCTTCGTGCTATCCTGAAGAATCTTTATCTCCAGTCTATCTGAAATTTTCCTTTTGCATCATCTCATATTCATTCCAATCGCATTTGTCCAGTCTAGTCCTCCGATATCTTGACAACTCCATGTTATATTCTTGATCTCCACTCTTAGAAATATTACAAATTCATAGTCTCACCATATTTGCTACGCCAGCTTTCCTGTTTTCTGCTGTACTAAAGTAGAACACCACCCTTTTCACATCAGTGTGGAGCCACTTCCTCTTATCTGCCTTATGAAATCACCTCATTCTTTTCTGAACACATTAATATATTACTGTGAGCTGTAAGATACTGCCTTACATAAGGCAAAAAGAGATCTCATTCCTTCAAATAATCAACTACATGCTAGCACTGAATATTCCACCTTTTTCCTTTTGGTGCTGGTAAATCCTCCAAATTCTGTATCTTCCATTAGACTAGACAGTGAAAGACATTCAACGACTGTCCAAACAATGGCTTTCTCTAAAAGTTTCTGTTTCTAGACATCTTCATGCAGACAGGCAGCACAGATTGAAATACACATTTCTTGACAACATTTGGGGATGAGAGCACTAGGCCTGCAGCTCTGAAGACTCGTGAACCTGATCTTCCACAAAATTTCCCGAGCTTTGCCATTTTCAAGAGAACCGGTACCTCTGTCTAACTAGCTGGCAGCTACCACAGGCAGGTGTGTCACATAGAATCCAGTCAGCTACAATTCCTTCATACTGCCCAGACAAGAGCAGCAACATGGCTGAAAAAAAAAGAATCCCATGCCAAATTCAACATCACGTATGTTGAAAGTCACAATCAAATAATACAGTCCATGTGAAGCTCTCAGGTGCAATGCGTGTTCCAGGGTTAAAATCCTTGATGTAAGAATCGCATTTCACAACGTAAGACATCCGCTTGAATATAACATCTCGTGTGATGTCCAAACACTTCAAATCCTTCACATAGGAATAACTTTGCACAAATAACTTTCCCTATCTGAAGTTATCAAAAATGATGCATGTAATCCGGGCCATTAAATTCCTTGATGTAAGAATTCCAGTTCACTTGCATGTATCCCAGCTGCTTTGCAAAGCTTGATGTAATTTAAAAAGATCAAGTTCTATGATGTAAGCACCGCTGTTTATATGTCAGGCATGTTGTGTATGTATTCCAAACTGTGAAAATCCTGAATGTAAGAATGAAGGTCCACATAACTTGTCCCAAGCCATACGATCACGGTTTTTCTAGTCTCTGTTTAGGCACTGCTAACTTGGCAACATCACCAACACTGGTGAAGCCAGGCCATCTTTGATAACATGTCTTGGACAAAATGCTGATTGGAGCTGCCTGATTGCCAAAGCGTCAAGGTCACTTCTGTGTACAGGCTGACACAACTTGATATTGGCTGATGCAACTTGGTATCCAGTATAAAACTTTGCGTGCATTGTTCTTGAATGAATGGTGACACCCAGCTGCTTCTCAAAACATCCATATGATCTTGGTGGGAAAACTTGTATAGCCTGAGAAAGAGACACAAAAACAGGATAAATTGTGAGCATTGCTGGGCACAGCAGTGCCCCCTCCCTCCTCCTCCCCTCCCTCCCCC
>JAWQUT010000761.1:51401-71819 GCA_033807755.1 Ellobium chinense
AAAAAAAAATAGAAACAAACTGGATAGAGGAACAATAAGGGAATCCAATATTTCAGTCCGGTTATGACTGTATTAGAATTTTTTTTTTTTTTAAAGAAAGACAGAGGAAGATGGGTTTTATGAGGATAAGACATATGGAGTATAGATGGATATGAGTCATTGCCAAATAAGGCAGCATTAAATCTAACTTGATTTTTCTGGACGTTTATGGACCTATCAAGATTTCATCACTCGTTTCGTATTTTTTTTTTCGTATTCGTTATCGTGGTAAATATTAATAAAACTACGCCGTAAAAAAGTGAAGTTATGTTCAAGTCGTGATAATAATGTTGTAGAATAGGCGTTGATTTTAACTCCCATACCATAATTTTTGACAGCTCTGCCGGGTCAGTTCGGAAATCACAGCAAAATTTCTCAAGACTGAAATTGCTGAAACTAATGACAGGCACTAAAGAGTAAACACCAACAGCCAGCTACACACACATCAAATAGTTGTGTAATACAGGTGCATATTGCATTAGCTTTTCATTTCATGAGTGGGAAGTTTGACAGTGGAGGATGTGTGAAGTTGATGGATGTTTGTCACTCAATAGCGAGCAATACGACATAGTTCTATTGAAAAACTCTTCAGCATATCAAAACTAATTCATTTTCCTTTTAGCATGACATTATGTTGAAACAACCGGTATGATACGTACAATTTCATCATGATGCAAATTGGAACACCCATTTCATGTTAGATTTTACCCCTGTATTTTTCAGTAAAATTCGAACTTCTTTCATTTACTCCAAGACAAGTACAATGACAGGCTTGGTGTTCTATTGATATCTTCAATAATTTTTTCCAAAGCGTTCCCAGTACAGTCTGTGAACTGCTTTTATCAGCAATCCACTGCCATTTCCCTTATTTGGCAATGACTAATATTCAGACAGCTGTAGTGTGTAGCAAAATCAAACAAAACAGAGGTGAAGGTGAAGGTGACACTAGAGAAAAGACCTTAACCAGGATCTGTAATAATTTTTTTGGTTATCAACACTGCTACACCTTTTCTTGTACTGAACACTGCCATGGACATAGGCACAGAAAAGAAAGCCTCGAGAGAACTTTGACCTGGTTTATGAGACGAGATATCCCCTTTGCAAGTGCAAGTTCCCGGATCAAGTTGGGCTACCCACCCAATCATAAACACCCAGTAATGTGGGACAGGGCAATTGTTCACAGCACTTGATGTGGCTAAATTTTCACAACAGAGACAGTGGGTGAACCATTTGGCAGAGTGCCATGCACACACTACTAGCTTCATTTTATTAGCCGTGATATTTTAATGTTTATCCACCCAACTTAGGCAAAAAAATGTAATCATGTGTTTGTATGTTCTGCTGGCAATGAACCTATACCTGACAAAGTGCAATATCCAGAATCTAGTGCAGAGCTTAACTTTAATAACTCTACGTTTGTTCGTTTGAATTCAAAGAACCACTGACAGACACAACAAAAACATTTGAAAAGGAATCAGGACCAGAAACTTGACCAAAT
This sequence comes from Ellobium chinense, assembly GCA_033807755.1. Classification (NCBI taxonomy): domain Eukaryota; kingdom Metazoa; phylum Mollusca; class Gastropoda; order Ellobiida; family Ellobiidae; genus Ellobium; species Ellobium chinense. The sequence continues at coordinate 52,939 of JAWQUT010000761.1, forward strand.
TTGTTAGGATAACATAATCACATGAACTCACAGATACAAACACAAGAACTGACAGAGTGGGTAATGTAAGAGCTGTTGAGCTATGTTATATTAGTAATTTATTATTAGAGACAGATACAATGATGTTCTCATAAAGTATAATGGTATTGAAACAAAGGATAGAATATGAAAGTTATGATAATCTAGCTGCATATCTTATCAAGGTGAAAGGTGAAAAGGCTTTAACTTCTGTACCGTGCTACTTTGATGATATAATCACCAACTTTTGTGCCACAGAGTACAAATTGATAATCCACAATGATGTACTTTGATATTACACATTTATCACCTCTGACAGAAATGCGTGACTCAAAATATGACAGACAAGAGAAATCCAGAAGATACAAAGCTACTTTTAGATATCACACTGCAGTAGTGCAGTTATCAACTACTGTGTTTTATATTTGGTACAGGATAGAAGAAATTTTTGAGGAAATCGGAATATATATGCACATTTGATAATCGGATAGATTGTCTCTTTCTCTTTCTCTCGCTCTTCTTTTCTCTCTAAGTCACTCTTTCTTGGAAGAGAAAAGAAAGCAAAGATGAAACAAAAAGCGAGGAAAAAAAGCATTACTGAGCTGTAGTATTGGCTTGGAAGCAGAAAAATGCAAAGTGGATTAACAGAGCTCGTATAGAACAATATACAGGAGATAATATTTTACAATACATTATATATATATATACATACTGTACATGTAATTAAATTATTTTCAATATGTCACAACGATATAAACAGTCCCACATGATACAGATACAGTATTACATTTTCTCTATCTGTTTCCATTACTATCTCTTACAGCTGGGATGAGCTATACTGAAAGATAATTCTATATAAAGTTTACATAAGCTATTACATTACAAATAGACTGACTTTTAGAAAAAGTTATTTTATATATACATGTATACACCCATAGTATCTCTTTGTTAAATTTATTTAGCATGCTTTATCAAAGGAACTGTATATGAAATGCATATTTTTTTGAAAAAGGAAATGGTAAAATCATCTATACTTCTTTTTTTTTCCCAGTACCAGCATGCAACTCACTTACCTCAGGATCGGTACCAGGGGAGGTGACTCCCAACTGTGATGACAGGGACACGGGGGTAGGGGAGACAACTGTGGTGCCAGGCGGTGACCAAACTTTACGAACGTGAATTGCCTGAATCAGCACACATGGAGGATGGGGTGTGAGGGATGGAGATAAAAATAGAACAGATAGGGGCTAAGGTGAGTACTTGACAGGACGGATGGTGGGGTGAGCAACATTGTGAAAGCACAGTGAGGAGGCAGGGAGGAGAATCTGGACAACATAATAACAACTTAGCATGAATTGCCCTTACAATACAATACATACAACTAACCATGGAACAGCCCTTAATAAGAACATCATATATATTATGTCAGGTTTTTTACCTTTCTTACTAACTACATCTATTCCCACAAATAATACTGTTGTAAGCCCTTAAAATCGTTTAAGGACCTACGACAGTATTATTACCGAGCATCAATCTCCACTCTTGCGATTCTGAAAGACTACTTTCAATAACTTTTAAATGTTGCAACTTCATAGCATTCCATCACCAGACAAATTTCTTGCACCCCTAAACTGTAAACTCAATGTCTCATTTACTTTTAAAGCAAACCATGTTATCACTCCATCCAAGTTTCAACTATAGTACCAACCTACTTGCTTAATAATTTAGCTTAAAAGTAATTTTAAAACTTACAATAATAAATTACACGTATATATTACTCATCGCCAAATAGGATTTTCAGTGCTTTACAGAGAGAAAGAAAAAAAACTACCTTCCAAAACAGGAAGCCACTTTACCCATGATTTTAATCTACATCTGGATCCAAAACCACTCAAGCATGCTAGTTATTTCCCCATGTCTAAATTTTAAACACCACCTTGCCAAAAGATGATCAGAGCACTTGAAACCTTGAGGGGATTGGCAGTCTGATAGGAGAGGAAGGGGAGTGGTCTTGATTTATACAAATGAATGAACAATGAACTGAACAGATTATAGCTCTCAGCCCTGGGATCATGGTGACCCCGGGATCATGGTAAGCCTGGGATCATAATGACCCTGGGATCATGGTGAACCTGGGATCATGGTAAGCCTGGGATCATAATGACCCTGGGATCATGGTGACCCCGGGATCATGGTAAGCCTGGGATCATAATGACCCTGGGATCATGGTGAACCTGGGATCATGGTGACCCTGGGATCATGGTGAACCTGGGATCATGGTGACCGTGGGATCATGGTGACCCTGGGATCATGGTGCTGGTTTCAGTGACTCAGGAGAAAGAACAGTTTTCACTTAACACCTCAAAAAACAACTCCTCACTTCCTTGTGTGGATGAATTGATTAGTTCTCCAAGAGTTGCCACTGACAACAGACATTCTGGAAAGGTGCTATATACAACTGCTGCTATTCCTAAGGGCTGGTCATGACATACATTTCAAGCTAAGGACACACCATGCGACTCAATGGAGGTCACAGCTAAATCTAAACAGACTGCATTAGCCTATAGGTGAATTTTAATTATGTAAATTTCAACTAATTCAACTTTATACTTGAACCTGATCACATGAGGGTCTGTAAATTTCAACTAATTCAACTTTATATTTGAACCTGATCACACAAGGGTTTGTAAATTTCAACTAATGCAACGTTATACTTGAACCTGATCACATGAGGGTTTGTAAATTTCAACTAATTCAACTTTATACTTGAACCTGATCACATGAGGGTTTGTAAATTTCAACTATATCAACTTTATACTTGAACCTGATCACATGAGGGTTTGTAAATTTCAACTAATTCAACTTTATACTTGAACCTGATCACATATGGGTATTGTAAATAACATTCATATCCCTCGCGTACACTCATATTCTACCTCTAATGCCTACAGACTAAGTCCATATCAAACTACAGTTACACAGGAGGGAAAACAAAACTGCATGCATGCATCTTATTTTTTCACATCTACTGGCCTACAGCCTAAACCATACAATCTATAATCCCCATTACCAGTTGGATTCACTCATTTGCTTAACCCTTGTCACTTTATGGAAAAGACTATATTGTTGGTCTTCATATAGGATCAGCCAGGCTGACCATACATCATATAAATACAAACGTGGGCAGTCCTCTGCAAAGACCAACAATATACCAAACTAGGTGAAATTTATCTTTTGGTACCTTTGAGTAGAGCAAAAAGTTCTATTAAATTCCATTTGGTTGATTCTATCATAGCGTTTACAGCTTTTGAGATAGCAAACCTGATATCAGATGTCACTGATGAACTGATAACGAGAGGAGCAACATAAACGTGTGCGTCTCCCATAAATTTGTCATTTTGGAGCACTCGCTCGCTCTCTCTCTCTCTCTCTCTCTCTCTCTGTCTATGTGTGTGTGTCTGTGTGTGTGTGTGTGTGTGTGTGTGTGTGTGTGTGTCTGTGTGTGTGTCTGTATGTGTCTGTCTGTGTGTGTGTCTGTGTGTGTGTGTGTGTGTGCGTGCGCACGCGTGTGCGTGTGTGTGTGTGTGTGTGNGGGGGGGTGTGAAAGAGAGAGAGAGAGAGAGGGAGAGAGAAAAAAAAATAAAGAGAGAAATTACAGAATTTTTATGTGCTGTTGGACTCCTCATTATTTTCAATCTTGATGTTTTTCATATGTTAGAGATACCTCCACACATCCTCATGGCAATATTATACTGGAGCTAATACTGAAACAGCTTCATGTTCATACTTCCACATCATATTACTGCACTGTTGCAACATTGCACTTGAAACCATTAGGGAGCTGTGCTGAAATATTACTCTGTCTTTGTCAGGGTTTTCATCCATAATAAACTTATATTAAAGCCTCATTTGTCTCTTATTTTTTGTCATGTGTTTCTTACTCTTTCACTAAAGCATTTAAACAAATACTCACTAATTATGTCAGAGGTACGGCATTAATAAACCAGTATAAACACAAAAATCAGTATAAAAACAGTTACCACCTATTAAAAGCCCTAAACTTTCACGACTCAAGCCTGTAATTTTTAATATAAGCAAATTATGATGGTAAGGACATTCAAAATATAATTCTTGACCCATTATTACAAGTCCTAAACTACTGTCAGTAAAAGCAATATTATAACNATAAACCAGTATAAACACAAAAATCAGTATAAAAACAGTTACCACCTATTTAAAGCCCTAAACTTTCACGACTCAAGCCTGTAATTTTTAATATAAGCAAATTATGATGGTTAGGACATTCAAAATATAATTCTTGACCCATTATTACAAGTCCTAAACTACTGTCAGTAAAAGCAATATTATAACTAGATCACCGATAAATAGATAATCTATACTGGCGTAAAGTGTGAAAGGAAGGCTCATTAGTATCTATTTGCATGGCTGGTTAATGCTCCATATCAGCAACTCGCCGCTTGATGTAACTTTCATAAGAGTGACGAAGAAGGTATAGAGTATATGATGTGATGTAATCATGAAAGTCTGATACAGTTTTGCAAGGTCTGGACAGAAATTGAGCGCAGGCTTTTTTCATCCCAATATGGCATGAAAACCTCTCCACCTATGGACCACTTCAGGTAAACTTTTTCAGTAGTTTTTTAGGTCCTACTTTTTGACTTTATATAGGGCAATATGTCAGCTTCCTTCAAGATGCACACTTTGTTTCATTTCACACCAATGTACTGGATGTTTTACATAAATCTCAGAAATGTGCTAGAGTGCTCCAAATGCTTCAACAAGAACAACATCTACCTCAACTCATGGACTCATGATTACGTTCCTTCTGATTCTGCAATTCCTTTACTTCCTTGATGACACTTGACAGCATTTTACTTGTTTCCGTAGGGCGGACGCCCTGTGTCGCCATGCTGTCCAAAATTTCGGAAATCAGTGGAAATCACCTCACAGTTTAGCTCTTATTGCCACTTTTTTCTTCTCAGTAAAATGAAGCCATAACCCCAAATAAAGCCCCTGGTTAAAAAATTTGCAATGGGCCATGTTTCTTAAATTAACTCTTTTGAATCCCCTGGAAGGCACCTCAGATACACTTAATGTTTTTCACTCTATCCCACGTGTAATTTTAAATGATAGTAGCAGATGTGTAATAAAATTCTACCCCCAGGTTCCAAAAAGTCCTTAGCCTTACCATGTGAAATTTCACACCCACTTCTGGTGAAGAAAGGCAAATCAACCCCTCTGAAATTGGTATGCATAAAGAGCAGCAAACGCAGTTACCGAATGGTTCCAGTAATTTGTGTTTGGGGTACTTTGCTTTTTATCTTTGTTAATTTCAAGACCTTATCGATGTTATGGGTTAACTGGCATCACTTTAAAGGTTTTAGATATTGTTTATAATATCAGAAAGAATGTTCATGGGTAACCACAAATAAATCTCTGCAGCTGATGGTGTGTTCACAACTGATTCTCAGATTGATAAAGCCAAATATCAAAAAAATTGTCTGAGGATCTTCGTGCCCAGAGAGTGGCCCAAGAGTTACCATTTGTTTGCATCCGGGGAAAATGGTCCATTTACATTATATGGATTCATTTTGGAGAGTGCTTTAAGTTTACATGACAGGGTTATCCGGCTCTCTTAGTCACGTTATCATCAGCCCCACAATCATTTGAGTCAAGTACCCAGCTCTCATTTAAAACTAGTCATCGAAAGCTTTCACTTGGCCATATCTGATGTCATCTGTTTTATGGCCCGATGATAATTTGTACTAAGGGGCAAGATTACTATCAGTTTCCTGTCAATGCTTTGGTGGAGCCAAATGTCCTTGATACCTTGAAGATAATACTTGAGCCACAGGCTGCATTAATCAAACCATTCAAAAAATCAGTCCAAAGGACGCGCAATTTGTTTATGCCAAACTCGATTGGACTTAGGCAATCTTGTTTTTGACCATATAATGCTAAGCAAGCAACTGACTACACAGTGTTAGTTTGACAACCAGTCATCATACAACATGTGAAATTTCGTTCAAAGCCTGAAAAGTGCAGCACCATGATTTTTTTGCATGCAGTCATCTAATTTGCATGATCACTGAATTTTGCATTGGATTCAACTGTGGACCTTTTAAAACACGACTAACTCTTCACTCTTTTGCAATCGCTGCTTTATTAACCAGTGACTCTAGAAATCACAAGAGCACAAGGAAGGTCACTGACAGATCAAATCATTAGCATATCAACATGTTGGGAACATATACTGTGGATGGTAAATTGGAGATTTACATAATATGTGGTATTAAGTGGGACAGTAGCAACTATTTCTGAAATACAGCTTTGACAACTGTTTGATAGCTGAAGTTTGGGCACCTTAAAAACCATCTTCATTTTGACCCAGAGTGATATATAAAGCAGCCAGTACAAACTCAGAACTTTAAACCTCTCAGCAACTCTCACCACTGACATGTGATAGGACTCTTGTACCGACCGGGTGCTTGGAACTTTTATATGACTATTCAGGTTACACACACGCATTAATTTTGAGATCACTTCGGTTGAACTTACAAGGAAAGTTGATCAATTTATCACATCATTTTGTTACAGGCTATTAAAAGTAATGTATTTTTTTTTATCAGATCAGATGCTTATCTCCATTACTGCATGAGTGGAAATAGCCCACGAAAATCAGGGCTGGAGTGAGGGTAATGGACAGTGCATGGTAAAATATAGCAAAAAGATGTGGGCGGCGCGTGTAACCTTCAGAGTATAACTCTAGTCTGCTGATAACATTTCTTATCATCATGTCCACAAAAAAAAGCACTCGAACGTAGCATGAGATAATAATATGAGACAGTACTGAGCTGACAGGTCCTCTCAGTAAAAGTAAAACATTGTAAGTACTAAGAAACACCAGGAAGTTACAATGTTTTGGCAGACAGCTAATGCCCATATCTTTCTTTTGTTGTGGCGGAGATAGCAGAGTAATTCTAATGCCGGCTTTGACCCCCCCCCCCCCCNCCCCCTACATAGGAGACGCGACACGTGATAAGTCGGAAATGCATAGGCAGTCACACTTCCTTTCGTCAGCATGGATTCTTCTGATGAAGATACTTTGATTGCGCTAGCACTGCTAATAAATATAAAGAAGAAGAGAAAAAAGCGCACCATGTGGTGTCGTGAACATTTTCTCTTGAGGAGCACAAGAGGAGAGTTTCAAAGAACTTTCTGCTCATTGATGACGCGTAAAGATGACAAATTGTTTTTCAACTATTTAAGAATGTCATACAAAACTTATGATATGTTATGGCAGTCTGGATTTTGCGGGTCCCAAATAAGTGTCCGGGCTCTCACAATCTCAATAAGCTTCTTCTTGTAGTCGTCCATCTCGAGTACACCTGCCACACACCTCACAAAAAGTGAACAAGTTGACTTTTCAACACACGCGGTTTTCGTTACCGCAGCCGCTGTGCCGTGTCGTCCTATGTAAGGCGGTACCCTAAATCTTAGTCACGCTCAGTCACAGTGGTAAAATTCCCATTTATTACACTGTAATACTCTCAGACTGAAGAGTGCTTCTGTTAAGTGCTCTGAACTGAATTTATGCATCACATGAGGACATTATGACCCAATATCCTGCACTGCTATATGTATTTCCTATCCACTATAATTTCATTTCTGAAAAGTTCTGCTGTCCGGGGGCAAAATGTTATACCTGAACCCTTCTTTGCTTAGATAAAAATATGTTAAACTTTCTAAAACAAGTTTCTGGGCACAGTGACGTTTAAATGCATGTAACTGGAATGTTTTATAGGGACTCCTCTACATTTGAGGTCTTCTATAATTCCTACAATGAAAAGTTTTCGTCAACATATGACAGGAAAGCATGGATTCATGGACATGTTGATCCACACTTTTACTATTCTTTGCTTGATCTCTGCCTGTATACACTTGACACGTGTCCTTTATGACTCCAAAGGTAAACTTTATGACTCCAAAGGTAGACTTTATGACTCCAAAGGTAGACTTTATGACTCCAAAGGCAGACCTCCCAACCAATTGACATTGACATCAAATTACATAACTAGACTATGCGTGTTCTTATCACAATTTTGACACATTGCCATATTTGTTAATCGTTGGGAAATAGGCAAGAATAAACTTTCCTGCTCTCTTATCTCAACATGGACCAATGTGACATTATAAATGAGATAGGTCACATAGCTCACTTTGCCTTAGTAAGTTAGGATAAGATATTGGCATACCACTGAATATGATCTGAGAGATATGATAGCTTTAAACCATGCCATTATCTGGTTTGTGGATATTTTTGCCAGTGCTTGAACGAACAAGATTGACTAGCCTCGTAAACGTTTTACAAAACAGTCGTGGGTGTATTCCCATTTCATTTACATGTTGATATCAAATCCGTCATCAGACTGAGCTGGCTGCACTTCCAAAGCACAATGATTATAACATGGGCCAGGTAACTACCAGGATACACTAGATTATGGAAAGCATTATCTGATGTTGTTTTCCAGTCTGTGAATAAAGTGCACTACAGGGTGTTCAGTACATCATGTGCGTTTGCTCTTCAGACTTACATGAGCAGCTTGCCAGGGTGGAGGGACACTGGCATGTGTAGAAACAATAATATCAAGACAACACAGAGTATGACACACATGCACATGAGACACAAAGAGTCTGATTGACACAAACATTCCTCATGGTAAAAAGTTGAATAGGTAACAGGGGTGTAAATCTTTCACTATTTTCCACTTTTTCTACTCTTTTGATGGCCACAGGATGTTATTTTTTGATATCAAGAGTATTCATGTAGTATTAGTGGTGATTCATTTCACGATTACTGATGCAACTCCCACCCAGTCTTGGCAAATTTCCAACATTTCCTTTCCATGCTATTTATATCCCTGACCTACATAGTTTCAAAGAACCTAGACCTCGTGGGCCAAAAATGATGACAGAATAAAGGACAGTTGATGATGTCACAGAGATGAGACTGTAAGGAATAAAATGGACACAGGCTACTAAAATAATTTGCATTAACCTAAAAATAACAAATATATTTCATCCCCTCTCTAGTAAACATACACACAATAACATTACTTAAATTTGAAATTTCCCACTTAAATGTCCACAGTTTATCCCTAAATTCCCCATGAAACAAGCTAATTTATACATGTACTTAAAAAAATATTATGCAGACCTTCAAACAACAGCGATAAGATTTCAACCTCAGAATTCTTAGTCAAGATCCCCAGAGCATACATGTATAAGTGGAATACCCGATCTTACTTTATGTAACCAGTGGGGTCTCTAACAAAGGATGACTGGACTTTATGTGAATGTTTACTATAGTCTAGTTCTGGGTTTACAAAAAGAATTTCATTTCAGCAGTGAAAAGAGGAAGGTACACAAAAAATGAAGCCTACATAATAAATCATGTGTTTAACATCCATCGAGCCAATTTTCACAATGTATTCATGCATAAAAGGTTCAACGTTAAAGAAACAACTAAAGCATGCTCAATCAAATTCAGCATTACAACAACATCAAGCAGGCAGGGACAATGACAAAACTGTGTGCACAAAAGACAATTAACTGGTCATTTCAGGGGCTATGGCAATTCTAAGTCCAGTTGTGTCACTTCAAGGAACTAGTATCCCCTTAAAAAGTTTTCAAGTGGGCTCAAAATCAATATTCTACAAGAACTTTCTTTGAATTTGACCGGAATAGATGTAAACTTATCTGCAACCTAAGCATCTTTGGATGACTGACATATCTGTACACAGCATGTATAGTTTTGCTATGATGGAAGTGTCAAGCTACACAATTCTACATCAGATTCTAATCATGAAGCTGAAGAGGGTTATCTTATATACCAATAATGCATCTCAAAGAAGATTGTCTTATATACCAACAATGCATCTCAAAGAAGATTGTCTTATATACCAATAAGGCATCTGAAAAAGGGCTATCGTTTACACTAATAAGAACTATCAAAGATTTCATCCCTTATATACATGCTTGTTGTGCACCGAACTGCTACTATGGCTTTGTCTAAACTGCTTAAAGCAAACACATAAAGTTGGGACTGTGAACAGTCGGCAGAGATAGCGTCAATGTGCAGGAAATGCAGCTCTAAAAATGCTAAAACGCAGCTTAAGATTTCATGACAAAATGAAGGCACAAGAAGTCTTCTGATCCTTCATAGCAAAATTTATTTGCCTGAAATCTTTGAATCCTGGCACCCTGTGTGTTGATCACGTATCTGTGGCCAAAGGTCTTGAATCTCCAGTGTTATTTCAACAATGAGCTTTATATTGTTTATGTTGCTAAACTAGGTGCTGTGATATAAGGCTCTGAGAGTGAATAGTGTTATTCAGCATTGAATGGTTTTTATTTTAATTGGAAATGGGCCTCAATGACAAGAATTTATAACCTTCCCCCTCTCCCTGGGGTTCATGGATCACGACCACAGAAACCTAATAAAAAATAAACAATACATCGTTTTGTAGAATGATACCATTACTGACTAACAAACAATAACTGTTGAACCACCCCGTTTATTTAGACTACTCTACGTACGTTTGATTGAGCTGGGTTTTTTTTGTGTTTTTTTTTGTAAGTTTTATATTTATTGTTTTGAAAGTAAAAAATACTGCAAACATCAACTCGACTCGATCTAGACCAGTTGTCAACTGAATGATGTGTGTCCTGTGTCTGCTTTCTATGAAAATCCTAGAGAGTTCCAGCTCTTCATACAGAGATGTCCTTTAATACTTGAGTCTAACATCACATAATTATATTTCTTGCACAAAATAAAACCAAAGATGAAAAGTATAATGGGGAATAATTCTATCTCGCATCTATTCTTTATAAAAGGACTGATGATGTGCTGATCTATGTATGATAAATCCAGACATGTAAATCTATGAGTTTATGTCTGACTTCTGTAAATTAGTCAAGAATTGGATCAAAATTGGATTTACAAGGTCATTTCAATATGAGTATGGGCTATGATCTAAATCCAGCGCTTAATAATAGTTCTACAATCTACCCTGGACCACTTTTCTAACTCCAAACCTACCTAAGAAAATATCATGCTCCAGGAACAGTAATTCTGTAACATCTGATTTTTTTTTTTCCTTAACATGGTTGAGCATTCACTATGGGCTGCATAAGCATTGTAATTCATGAAAGATAAGGAAAATATCTGGCTAGCATGCCAAAGCTTACAGCAATGATTGTGAATGATAATCATGAAAACGGTCACCTTTTCTGGCCAATATGCAAATGTTCATTTTAATTTTAACCTTAAACTTAATCTCACCTTTATCCTAAATCTTCTATGATTATGAAAGTCTAAAAGCCAACACGAAACAATATTAAATATCTGTATTTTATGTTTTCTAATAAGTATTGTATTACTGTGATGCAGTCTGTGAAGAATGAATAAAAAATCCATGCAAACAGATCTACATCAACAGAATCTTAGGAAGAAGGAATAAACAATTGGCTCTCACAATTCTCTTCACAATTTAGACACACACTACATACCGATTTTAAAATACATTCAAGTTTTCTAATAAAAAATACTTATTTCTATCACCTCACCATATCAAACTATTTAATAGGTTTACCTTCATAGCTAAGAATATATCAATTCTCATTCATTTACTATGTAGGATGATAGTAGGGGTGAAAGAGTAACCACAGGGTATAGAGTGGAAATGGGTGGTTATATATACATAGGAATTTCCATTTACCCCTGGCCTCTCTACTGCAGCCCATACCATAAAAGGAGTGACTAAATGTGATGTTTCTAAGTGATAGTGAGGGTGATGGTATTCTTACATTAGCGTGACTGGTGACGGTGGGCGGCGAGATCACCATTTTCACAGCACTAATGTGTTCAGCGTTGCTGCTGCCCGAGATGGTATGGAACCGTGGCTGAGCACGGTCAAACCGTGCGTAGCGTGGCGCACGCGGTAACTGAGTAGAGGAGACAGTGGATGCTAGGGTGGTTGCCTCAGCGATGGTGGGGGCCATATAACGTGGGTACTGTGCAGAGAGAAGTTGTTAACAAAGGGTGGGATGGGGACAAAAACAGGTGGGGATGTGGGGGTAGGGTGAGCAATGTTTAATCTGCAACCATCAAGCACAGCAAAACAAAACAACAATGAAAAATACATGAGAGCTGTATGATAAATTGTTGGAAACGGTATATTTCACAGATGATTTAATTTCTTTTCACATACACAATAATCACTGTGCCATCATCTTTTACTGACAGCGACAAATATTTTGCTTTCGGGAGGTGGNAATTATTATATGACAGCAAAGCTTGTCCCCCTATATAAATGGCTCTCAAGAAAACAGAATGGCCACCTTCGTTCTCTTTTGAGTAATACTGAGCCAGAACACTCATAAATCTCTTCATTTTCAAGTAGTTACTGAGTAGATTTTCCGCATAATTATTGTATCATAAAGATTCTGTTAAAAGTAATCAGATGGCTGTTTCTTCTGTCTGTGATGCAAACCCTAATGTAATGAAGTTTCCATTACCATAAACCATCATACAACTCTCAAGTGATCATAAAATGAAGAGTTTCATGGTATTGTGCACCTCATTTCAAGCATGACAGCTCAATAAATTCAAGTGCTTTCATGAAACTCTTCAAGGATTGGAATACCATTGTAAAATTTAGACCATAACAATAAATACTGCAGTTTTTGTGAGATCCTTTTTCCAGACTTGCCTAATTCTTTTTTAGCACAGCCTGAACTTCTTGAACAGCAATATTCAACCTTTCTCATTACATAATCCTGAGTGGAATTCATCATTTTCATTCTGGAGACAAAAATAGATTTTATTTCTCACACTGAACATACTGTAAACCTCTCAGCTGCAATACCAACTGTGTTAATTAAATGAGTCAACTTTAGCGAATACAGACTAAATAAATTCTTCTGAGTGGTTGAAACATGCTTGAAAAGGAACATATTAATTCAGATTCAGCTTCCATGTTCTCATTGCATTGGTCTGACCTTAATTTTGGCAAGCAGTCTAATTTTTGCTATAAGCTTAAGCTGTAGTCACTATTATCCTGAACATGCACCTGTGTCACATTCCCCACTTTATCCATTACAAATGATGTAAAAATTTGACAAATTTCATTTTTTGCACATCAACTTCTGTGAGCAGAATCTGAGTAATGATACACCCGTTCATACAAAATGTCCTTTTTTTGTGTGTTCGTTTGATTGTTTGTTTGTTCTAGTAACGTTAACCCTTTGACGCGAAGCCGCCACAGGCAACAGAGAGCCCAGCAGTATCCACCAGCTACATGCAGTAACAACTATCTTGTTGTTCAATTTACACAGTAATCATTCTGCTGCCAGAGAGCACTATACTGTTTCATGTTTCCTAGTCAGATTTAGAAGCACTAGACTGATAAATGCCTTGTATTAGCACAAGAGGTTGGAGAGATTGAATAAAAAATATCCATATCAGTAATACTGAGTAGAGAGGCTATGATTTCCGAAAAAGGACATCACAAATGCAGATAATATATTCAAAGAAAACAACCCATTATCATCAAGACAACATATGTGACAAAAATGTGCATCAGTGATGATTGTGTAAGAAGGGGAATCAAATCTTTGGGGGAAACAAAAAAAAAAAACAAGATTGTTTTTGGAGTGACTGCAACTCAAAACAAATATTTGAAAAACCAAAGTGAGGATGACGGGAAAGTCTGAAAACTGAAATAAGTGTCGCAAATAAACTCCTTCAGAACAAGACAAGGGAGAAAATTAACAGGTGATGCAAATCAGGTCAAACCCAGGTGTTAAGTGCGTCAGAAACAAACTACAAGGTGAAACAAATGGCCTAAGAAGGGAAGACTACTTGGGGTTCAAATTTCATCTTTCACTTACTCTGATAACCACACTTTGACTTACTGTCAGATATTGTTGAGTGGACTTTGCTATTTCCTCTAGATTTAACCTGCCTTTACTACAGCACTTGCACTTTTGACAAACAGCAAGAATGTTTTTATTAGATTTTGCTGTTTGTTTGAATTTCTCCTACTATTTTAAATATCCTTCACTCTTTTCTCCCGTTCATTTTTTTGTTTTAAATGATTCACACTGCCGTGCACACTAGAAATAAAACTAAGTCTACCATGTCACTGCTTAGATAGAGGAAAATAGGTCTAACAACGGCTATATTTTTTTTCACCTCATATGTCTATGTACTGTTACCTAATTGATACCCAATGAATCCATATTTTCTTCTGAGGTCAATTCATTCAAAAAGATGTGCTGGTAAGCACACAAAGAATTCTGATACGAATAGCGTTTAGGTTTATTCTGCTCCATCCAGATAACACTGAATGGCAAAATGTAATTTTGGTTTTGTTTGATAAAATTAATAAAACACATTAGGCAAGTTCATAAGCCAAATCAAAACAAGCTGGTGGAATCAGAGCCCGAATATTCAAAATTTAGGAAATATCCAGCCAGTCTGGTATAAGTCTGTCTAGATATTACTCCTAATATTCAACTATTTCGTTCAGCATACATCTGAGTATCAGAGGCAATAGGGGAGCTCCTAAAAAAAAGCCTCAAACCATGCCAGAGCTTGAAAATTTACACTGCCAACTTATGATATAGCGATGAGAGTCAGTGAAGATGAAATCTGAACCCCAGGGGTGAGGTTAAGCCAAAGAAAATCTGGAGTGATTGGAAACACAAAATGCAAGGCGTGAGGAAGCAACTGTGCAGAACTCAAAGGAGAAATTCAAGGCATGAAAGGGCTGACCACTTCTGGCAAAAAAAGCGAACAAATTCTGCAAATTTGTACTGACAAGGTACCGTTGACATGATTTAAATATAATCATGTTTAAGAGGTTTTGAGACTTTGAACAGAAAATACCAGCATTTCTAAACTGGTCAGAAAAATTCATTTCTAAATATATAACAGACCCTGCATTTATCTTGGGAAGCCAACATGTACATCAAGTACGAAAAAAAAAAAAAATCAAATTCGGGATGAAAGAACGAAAGCCAAATCTTCCTGAATTTATTACCATTTTTCTTTTTAATCCAGAATATCAGACATAAAGATCTTAACAAAACAACACTACTCCTCAGTACAATGCCAGATGATGGGGAAGTGCGACATGCTGGCCACCTAGGCGAATCTGCCACAAAATCAGTTAAGCAGCAGAATGTGTCCACTCCTTTGCCAGTACTGGTCACAAATGTTAATGAAGCTCCTGATGAAATGGTGAAAGAAAAACCCCCAAAAACTGAACAGACTGCACAAATGATCCATAAAAAAACAGAAACAAAAAAGGCAACACAATATTAGAAATCAATTCACAACAACAACAATAACAACAACAAAAATCACTTGGATAAGACTGGAACTGTAAAGACTGGGAGAAAGGGGAGAGAATTTCAGACAGAGCGGAAGACCATAACACTTCTACCTGATGAATATCCAAAAACATTGGAACTGACTACAAGACACATTTTTCTGTAAAATTAGAAATGAGACAGATAAAATATAATATGATAACTGGCACGAAAACAACACTTTTGTTACATACATGATCCGCAGCTGGAGAATCTGCAAGAACTCCGTTGTGCTGAACTGAGGACGGGGAGGGGGCGGGTGGGGGAGGAGAGATGAGAGACGGCGACACAGGTGACTTTGAGGCCCGACTCTGGCCTTGAGATGATGAGACTGATGAGGTGGGAGATATGCCTCGACTGGACGGTGAAGATATATCACTGAGGAGAGGACATGGGTAAAGTCAGCATACTAATACTTATCACATATAGATATGCACTTTTCGACTGCGCAAGTGTCATTTCCCGAAACGTTATCTAATAACACCAATGAGGTTTAAGTCTCCTAGTCAGGCCGCTGTCCATCAATGTGGCTTCACACTATTATTACCCTGGCAGTTTAGATCACTCAATAACATTCTTAAATCCCTGAGGGGCATCCCATTCACAGATGCCATCACCAGCATTCTGACAGTATCTTTCGCTGTCTGCGACAGGGTACACATTTCACAGACAAGTGAAATTAGGAAATGGTAAATGAAAGTATATAATCGTGGCGAAAATCAGACCCAGGATCTTCACACCATGAGTCCTAAGCTGTAACCACTGAGCCACACTGATCCACATGTTCCAGATAAAATTTTACTTACAAATACTCACACCTCACAAACTCAGAAATTAGTCTCAGGGATGTTGGACCGGTAGAGCCCAGTGACCCAACCAACTGATTTCAGACCAACTCTCTCGGGTCTCTCAGCCCTACTGTGCTACTTCAGATCCTAATGTGGAGGCAACGTGGCCTTGCAGTTTGTGAGTCGTACTCAGAAACTGAAGACTTTCAAGTCTAAGGTTTATGTGTTTGAGTCGCGAGCTGGGCAGTTTACGTTGTAGTGTCCTTGGGAAAAACACTTCACTTCCATTTCCTCACTCAACTCAGGTGTAAATGAGTACCTGGCTTTAGAGTTGGGGGGACCAAGGCGCTGCACCGCTGGCGACCAGCAATGACTTTGTTGCGAATTTCATTTGTAATATTATGTATTTACATGTATGATGTGTATTGTTATATGTGTTTGTATTATGAATGAGATGTAAGATATTGTAAAACAATTTCCTACGGGATAAATGAAATCATATTTCATTTTTTTTTTCATAAAATAATTAAGGGCTAATAATAATCTTTCTTCTGCTATCGATCTTCATAATCCTTACCCCCTCTCCCCCAACCCAAGGATATCATATATATGGGAACAAAGGAGGAAAATAGCTTTGACATAAAGCATGGCAAAAGAGATCAACAGCAGAACTGTAATATAAAATATACCTTGGCACACGGAAAAAAATATACTTATTACTGAGGTATACTGATATTGAAATGACAGAACACTGATGACTCCGTGCATGCCAAATTCATATCTAATACAGGCGACTCCGCTTAAGCGCCCTCCACTTAATCGCCTTTTTCGCTTAATCGCCTCGTTTCCCAGAGAACTGAATTTTTTCTATATAAAAGTCACTTGATAATCGACCACTCTTTAACGCCCATAAATTCAAAGATCAACGGTTGAAGGGTTACATTTCATAAACAAATATGTACATAGACAGTTTAACTGCACGACGGATGGCAGACCGGTTGACTGAGTGACAACTGCCACGCTGAATTAGGTGTAACAAGCCTTTCCTCCCCACCCCCCCTCCCCTTGTCCTGTCGCCTGTCCGATAATGCTAATGCGCCAAAAGCCGTATTGCCTCTACTGCACTGATTACTTTTGGTTAAGCCTTGTCATAAACATCGTGAGGAGAAAGCAATATTGTGCTTGCTGTTCCAAATACTCTGTTCTAGATGGGAGGAGGGTTCATTTCACCGAATTCATGTTGATCAAACACTGGTCCAGGTTCATGTTCAAGCCTGAAGCTGATGACTACGACGGCTTGAGGTTATTCTGTGCACAAAAAGTGCACCATGAGTTAATAAATAAATGAGGTGGGAAAACCTTTCTTAACCATTTACTCCCTACAGTCGCCGTGGGTCGCCGATATCGGTAAATCCCTACAGTTGCCACGGGTCGCCGTTTTAGATTTGTTTCGTTACGGACGGCACTGCACGTTCTGAATGTCGTCAAACGGAAATAAAAATTGTGGAATCGGAAGCTGCGGAAAACGAACCTCCTTCCAGTGTTTGTTTGGAGAAAATCGAGCGAGTGGTTGCTTCTCTCTGATTTTTTTAAGTTGTCATAGATTTTTTGGCTTTTTTTGAGGTGATGGAGGATGCTTTACACCTCTATCGTGAAGCTTTATGATGGAAATGTATGAGACAGTGAATGGGTGCAACCTGTGCCGGATTAGATTTTTTAAAATGAATTTTTTTTTTTAAAAGTCACATTTTTTTAGAGTTATCTCCCTTCTCTTAGGAATTGGGAATCTGTCTTGGGCAGGTGGCTTAGGGGGTAAATGGTTAAAGTTTGACCAGATCTGGAGGAGCGTGGTCAAATGGTTGCTGCATTAAACTCAAGATTTAATGATCGTGGATTCATTTTCTGACCATAGTCATGGTGTAGGTGCCTTGGGAAAGCATTTCATTCACATTCTGCTCAGTCCACCCATCTGTAAATTGGGTCCCTGGCCATGGGCAGTGAAGGATATTGTCAAAATGCTGGTGACCAGCGCCTGAGTTTCAAAGTATTCTGTGTCTAAAGACAATGCCTTGACAAAACAAATCAACTATGAGTCTAAAACACTGATCAAAAGTACATTAATGACATGAATGTCAGAAATATCATATCAGGGCTGCCAATCACAAAACACAGAATTTTATGAACTTTTTTGCACTTTCCTGCAGTACACGCCATTTATAGCTACAGGTAGTTTGAGAAATTTACTTGCAAGTTACTATGTAAGAATTAGACTAAAACATGTTCTCAGCATGCAATTATCACAGAAGAAAATAAAACTTTTTGGATTATATATTTTGACTGATGTCAAACAACAACCTCTTAAAGACAATATTTTCTGATTTCAGAGAATTTTCTTAAGAGTGGCATCCCTGCAGTACAATACTGCCGTTTTATGACAAAAGGACGAAAGCTCCAAAGTAGGTCAAATTAAGTTATTTATAGTTTTGGAATCCCCAGATGATGACGCACATTTCTATCTGGGTCCCATCACGATATCTCAATAAATAACGAAGTTATGGAACCTTAAAGGACACTAAGCGCCAGTGTTAATTATAAACAATTATAAAGGCGAGTCCT
>JAWQUT010000761.1:72098-99859 GCA_033807755.1 Ellobium chinense
CATAAACATCGTGAGGAGAAAGCAATATTGTGTTTGCTGTTCCAAATACTCTGTTCTAGATGGGAGGAGGGTTCATTTCACCGAATTCATGTTGATCAAACACTGGTCCAGGTTCATGTTCAAGCCTGAAGCTGATGACAACAACGGCTTGAGGTTATTCTGTGCACAAAAAGTGCACCATGAGTTAATAAGTAAATGAGGTGGGAAAACCTTTCTTAAAGTTTGACCAGATGTGGAGGAGCAAGGCCAAATAGCTGCTGCATTAGACTCAAGATTTAATGGTCATGGGTTTATTTCCTGACCATGGTCATGGTGTAGGTGCCTTGGGAAAGCATTTCATTCACATTTTACTCAGTCCACCCATCTGTGAAATTGGGTCCTTGGCTATGGGCAGTGAAGGATACTGTCCAAATGCTAGTGATCAGCGCCTGAGTTTCAAAGTATTCTGTGTTTAAAGACAATGCCTTGACAAAACAAATCAACTATGAGTCCAAAACAATGATCAAGAGTACATTAATGACACGACTGTCACAAATATCATATCAGGGCTGCCAATCACAAAACACAGAATTTTATGAATTTTTTTGCACTTTCCTGCAGTACACGCCATTTATAGCTATAGTTAGTTTGAGAAATTTACTTGCCAGTATATTAATATGTAATAATTAGACTAAAACATGTTGTCAGCATGCATTTATCACAGAAGAAAAAAAAAAACTTTTTGGATTATATATTTTGACTGATGTCAAACAATCTCTAAAAGACAATATTCTCTGATTTCAGAGACTTTTCTCAAGAGTGGCATCCCTGCAGTACAATACTGCCATTTTATGACAAAAGGACCAAATTAGGTCAAATTGAGTTATTTATAGTTTTGGAATCCCCAGATGATGACGCACATTTCTATCTGGGTCCCATCACGATATCTCAATAAATAACGAAGTTAGGGAACTTGAAAGGACACTAAGCGCCAGTGTTAATTACAAATAATTATAAAGGCGAGTCCTTAAAGTTTGAAAAACATTTTTGCGATTTTCTCAAAACTGTCCCGATGGCGCTTTCTTCCTTTTGTCATAAAACGGCAGAATATACACATATTACCTCTCTGCATCCTCATCTTTATGCATGCTCAAACGCTTGATATTCTTGATGGAGTCGAGTTCCAGCCTGCCCCTCTCTCTCCCATTGACCAATCCCGGCTGCTGATCCACTGTGCGGTGTTTGAATGATGGTGACCTCATGACAACCTGGGCATGGCCTTCAGGGGAGGTCCTATGGGCAGTGGGCGGGCCTTGCATGGAGAACGGGGTGGGGTTGAAAGATGCAGGGACTTGATTGAAATTCGTTGGAGGCGCACTGTGAGACACGGCAGGAGCAGGTCTAAAGGGTGCAGGGGTGGGCTTAAATGAAGAGGGCGGAGCTCTGTTGACAGCTTTGTAGGTGGTGATTTGAGGAGGATTGTTCATGGCAGGGATCTGGTGATATACAAAAGTTGTTTGCACTTACATATTGGAATCTTCAAATATTCATGACACATTAGCCATTAGATATCCCTAAAGAATATAAAAGAGAACCACAAATTTTACTGAACAGCACAAAGCATGCATACAAAATTTTTGACAATAATAACATTTAGAAATTGTGCAATTTCGATCCAGTATATGAGCAAAACAGTACTTTCTTGTAAAATGAACTTGTTTCAATCTCAAATAAATAATAAGCTCTCTGTTAAACACAGCCATTTGTTGCACTGTGACTTAACAAAGTAAGGTTTATCATATGAAGGGCTTCATGGCAAAACGCATTATACACCATTTGGGGTTGTGGCAAAACAGACCAGATACAAAGCATATTTTTATGTGAAAGGCGAAATTTAAGTCTTAAATAATGTAGATCAAATGTCCTTCTATGGAATGGAAATATACATGTATGCTGAATACTCGTACTGCTACATGAAGTATGTAGAATAGCTAAAAATTCATACTGGTGGATAACACGTTTTGTCATGAAACCCTTCATATATACTTATCTCTAATGGCAAATTTTACAGCTTTGGCACAAATTCAGATAACGAAGTATTTAACCCAAACGCTTCTCATAGTAATCCATCATATGTATTTTAAAATATTTCAAACACAGATCTTCTACTTGACCATCACTACATTCTTAACAGTCATAACGTTATGGCTCATGGCTCTTAAATATAAGAGAAAGAATACTATACTGTATTGCCTTTCCATCTGGTTACACTTGGCGAATGTCGGCAGGTGTAAAGCCCCAACAGACTCAACTGACTGGACCATAGGATTGTACTGCTAGGCCTAGTGCCACCACATTGCTTTTGAAGCAATCGAGGTACATGAATCTGAACTTTCTTGCTTGGGCAGGATGTATGACTGAAATTCTCGTCTGCATCACCCAAAGATTCAACATTGAGGGACAAAATCTGGTTCTAACACTACAACAGTTATCAGTAGATCAAGATACACTGCAGCATTTTGAGAAGGTGTATTCAAGAGTGAAGCTGGATAGCAATAGCAGGGATGCCACTCACTTTTCATAAAATTCTCTGAAGCTTATGCGGCTTCGTGGGAATTCATTTAAGGACTTGTCTCTGATATGAAACCTCTTCTTTCAGAGAGTCAAATCATGTTTGATCTCTAAATAAGGCCGGAAGTGACCTTTCTATAAGTCTAAACTATCTGGCCATACGTTGGCCCTACTGAAACACTTATGCATATAGTGCATGCTGATCTATCCATACGGCGGCCGTACCGAAACTTCCGATAAAATTTCCGATCTCGGATTTTTTTTTTCTTTTCGACAAGAGTCGTCACGGGTTCTCGGACCGACCTCGGATGGCATTCTCGGAGGTGCCGATATTCTCAGATTTCCGAGAATTCTCGGAAGAGTGGCATCCCTGCAATAGTGAAATTCTGCTCAACAGAAGAAAAGTGACATCTATGGGCTGATTACAGCAGAACTTACTTGAGACTGGACGGCCGGGGACATGGAGGATTTGGGTCTGTCCATAATAGCACCAGTCTGTGGAGGGAGAGAAGTCAGTCAGTCAAACCCAGTTATGAGCTTTAGAGAAATGTCATGTTTCATAGGTTCTTCGTTTGTGGAACAGATGGGTGGTAGCTGTTCACTCTGAGGTCACCGAAACAATCTCACAACAATCAACATGACGGTATTGATTATTTTAATTGATGCACCTCATTCTTATTAAACACTACAAAACATAATGTGCACAAGTAGAATGCGGAACACAGACTGATTCTCAAGCCAAGAATAACAAAGGACCGTGATGGACCAGAGAAAGAGGCAAGAACAATTTCCAATTAGAATAGAAGTTAATCTAGACTGTAAGACGAGACGAGACGAGACGAGACGAGACGAAGACAAGACAAGACAAGACAAGACAAGACCAAAGCCAAGACAAGACCAAAGCCAAGACAAGACCAAAGCCAAGACAAGACAAGACAAGACTCAGACCCAGACCCAGACCAAGACAAGACCAAAGACACGACAAGACAAGACAAGACAAGACAAGTATAACTTTATTTTCCATAACATGGAAAACTGTCTTGGTTGCAGGACATACGTAAGAGTAATAACATGGATTACCACATAACAAAACACAATAACACTCTTCGCACCCATCCATACGTTCAGAAACATGACATACACAAAAGTTCACAGTCATCGTCACAACAGAAAAACCACTCACTCAGCAAACTCACTGACAGTGACAGTGGACAGTGATATTAACAGACTTTTCTCATGGAATATTCTTGACCAGATCAGGTGGTACATCCACTTCCTGGCACCAGTAAATATGAAGAAAAATGTTCTACGAGGTAAGACTAGTTCTGGTTGATGCAAAGGCCTTACATTACACAATGTTGCTTAACACGAAGCCTTCAAACGTCAGTGAATTGCCGACATGCAAAGGGGTCCTAGAAAACTGTTCAATATGATTCGAGATGAAACAGGGTAAACTGGCAACTTGAGAAGTTAATCCACATGGTCTAAATGAATTTCTTGCCAGGTAGTTTTTACTTAGTGGAGCTGAAACAATCAGAACTAGTATACGAGCGTTTCAGTGCTTAAGGCATGTTGTTGGGCAGTTTTTGGATTTGTTTCTCTTCCCTGCACTTTCGTTGCTCGATTTCACATATTATCCATGTCCGCAAAGTCGGTCTTAGAACCAGAGGAAGATCTCTCCCTTTCAATAAGTTGAAACATGGTAAACCAAAAGTTAGCAGCCTTCCTGGTTTGATAAGAACTAAACAATTACATGATCACCCTAAGCTCATTGGAGGTCTATAGTGCCAAAGATGCAGTGTTTTTTTTTAATAAGTTAGGGAAAGTTAGGACAAGAAGCTGACAGTCTGATGTACACAGAACTGCACACACGAGAGAAAATGGGTGCGATACAACAAGAAATACGAAGGGGATCATAAAAATCTAAGAAATTACCCACATCTAAAAAGATCACTAACTTTTGAAAAGGATATCAATGATTCTGAAACGGATCATCAAAATTCTGAAATGGATCATCAAAATTCTGGAACAGATCATCAATATTCTTTAACGGATCATCAAAATTTTGCTACCGGTCATCAAAAGTCTGAAATTAAGGGGTTTCAAATAAGAAGGTGTCTGACCTGAAGATCTACAAGTATGGGACCCCTATTGATACCACTCATCCACTCGTCAGCTGTCAGGGACGGGATCTGGCTGGCTGTAGGTGGGAACACATCAGGCTGGAAACCTTCAGCCTGAAACACAGAAATCATGCTTGAAATATTTATCAACAAGAATGGACTGCAGAGCATGGCATGCTATTTGTGAATGCGGCAGACTCTGAAACCGCTTCACATAAAATCCGGTTGAGTCCATCACCCTGCATGGAATTCGGTAGGGAAAGTTTGGCATCAATGTTTGCTTCCAAAAGCTGCAAGTTTCCATTACCAATGTACAGGTAAGCCTGTGTTGCTTCCCAAATTTTGCCCTTTTCACAGATATGGTTAAAATTCGACAATGCCAGGGAGTATTAAGCTGTCAAGCAATGTATCAACAGAAAAGCATATATATATCATCGCCTTCACACGAAAGGGTGTATTCCTGTTTCTCCTGTTTTTAAGGAGAGCGATTTACATCTGATTCAATCATATTGATAGTTAGCTTAAGCCCTTATGAATTTTATGCTATATCTTCGTTACTATCTAAGCTAGGGATACGCCATTTCATGTGAACATAGTTCTGAGATAGCACTACGTACTGGTGGTGATAACTCAAAACCGTCAAAAATCGGGATACGCCCTTTCGTGTGCAAGGCGACGATATGCAGTCACCCAGTAGTGTACTGTTCACAAAGCAGGACTGCAATTCATTCTCAGTACTGCTACTACACTACCGACATAAAGCAAGAATCTGCATGTAGCACTCAGATTCTAATCACCTAATATCCCATTCTGAGGAAGGATCTCTGTGCTAGTATTACATAATTACAACATAAAGCAAGTCAGTAATTGTACACATTGCTTTTTTTTTGTTCTAAATAGCACATGATTTTTCCAAGACTGCTGACCGATTTATGACCTGCAAATACCACTTATGATTTTCCAAGATTTCTTCAAATCTGTGGCTATTCTGGTCAAAGTCACACTACACCATTACAGACGAAGGTATTGGCAAGCCACAGGTACTAACCTTTCTTGGCACAATCATTGATATTGGTTCAACTACATTCTTGGAGGCGTGAAGTTTATAAAACCTAGTCACTTCATTCCTGAATGGGTCGATTCCTCGCTTGGGCATCATGCCTAAAACAAAACGACAACAAAAACCCAAATTAATACCAAAAAGATTTTTTTTTTTTGCAAACTAAAGCATTTGTTTTTAAAGTCTACCCTGGTTATTACCCTATGTGTTGTGGACAGGAAAGAAGTCATGGCAAAAGAGGGTCTTCTGGATTCATTAGCTAACAAAAGAGCAAAGATTCTAGAGCATGTAGAAGAAGGCAAAGCCATATCCATCATTTTCCTTGAGACGGTCAAACTCTCGGTTTTAAACACAATGCTGTATCTACTTCATGATTAGAATTACAAACTCCTACTCTCTTAGATTTAGCAAGATTTGCTTTTTATTTATTACTATTTTGAACTGGAGGGTAAAATCTGGCCAGGTTTAGGCATTTATTAGTAAGACAGGTGTCTATTAGAAGGCAAAATCACTGATTTTTTACGAGCCAATTAATCCGTTGTTATATAAAGTCTCCTATTTTGGGCTCCTGCCAGCCAATGTTAAGTGTAGAATTATGTAAAAAAGACTTGTGATCTAGACACGGCACCCAATTTTGAAGTTTCAAGTACAGTTTTAGCCTTATAGATCTATATTAATAAAACGCTTCTGCCAATTTGTGTCAAAGATTTCTTGAGAACTACGTAACGTAAAAACACGCGGTTTTCACCTTAATTCATAGAAAAATACACAAAAGATAACCATACACATCAGCCCTCTTCATTTTTTTTACCCTTTTTAAAAAAAAAAAAGGATGTGTATATCAACAAAAGACAATCTCCGATAGATCTTTTCAATCCGCCCGACTCGCCAGTCGTCAGCAAAGCCGGTCCGTGTTGTATATTATAAAAAGGTGGACCGGGAGATTGCCTTTCTCCACTCCTCCTTTGGTCTGGATCATGGAATAGCCACATTCTGAGGATGGGTTGAGGACGTTTGTACCTGTGTTTTAACCGGGTAAAATCGGCAAAACTCCACGTCTCTTTTATTTCCGACTTTTAACTATTTTTGGATAGGGTGGTTCGATCACCCACAGTGATCCAACTTTTTCATAAAGTCTAATGCATTCGTCTATGATGCCTTTGGGTGCGCTAGGTATTCTTTCACCGCTGGTGCGTTGCCTGCCTGCCCATTTGTAAAATGGGGTGTTAGTCTTGTGTGCTAATAAAGTGTGTTAAGCCTGTTAAAGCCTACATATAAGCACGCGATCAAAACCATCTGAATGAAAAATTGGGGACCAAATCAGAAGGCTAGGTAACTATTTTTGATATAGATTTCTGAAAAATTTTGGACAATGACCTCCATAGGTGCCAATAACCTATAAGCATTCTAAACAGGTAAGGGGAGCTAATCAATCAGGAATGGTGCAATGCAGCAACATATTGCTACAGCCCAAATGATCTTGATTGCAAGCCTCCCGGTCTTCCATATTCCATAAGTGTAAATGCGTGCAGATGTAACATGAGTTTGGTTACCCCCATTTCTTTTCCCATTCCCAGATGGCATCGGAACATCTCAGCTAGATAATCAGTCAAATATCCAACATTTTAAGCTAAACTTTAAAATCCACGAGAGAAATTCCGTTCACACTTGATACACATTCAACAATCAATTACATTTACATTTCACATTCAACATTAAATTTCATTTCAGGTCATACACATTACCTGACCACACATGCAACCACACCTTCACACATACCCACACAACCGCTGACACATACCAGAGTGAAACATATAACGATATATATGGACTGTACTGGAAACTGAACAACTCAAGTGAGACTGCTGCAACTGGAAAACCGTATGGCTGATGGGAAAAAAACTAATTTCTATATCTTTCACGATTTGTTCTTAAGAACAGTAATCGCCCACTTCTTTGCCAAAATTTTATTTGATTGAAGAGTAGATGGGTAGAGTCTTTTAGAACTGCACTTAATTTGGCTTTACAAGACTGTTGGTACAGGGCTTCGATTAGATCATTTTCACCTCCCGTAAGTTTATTTATTTTTTACTGCTACAAAAGTGTAACTGACAAGCTGGCTGCCAATCTTACCAAAGTGGACCACAACTGTAAAATAAACTGGATTTGCCTCAGAAAAACTCAAATTATTTCTTTATGTTTTGATACTATTATACCGTGCATTGATCTTTTCCTTAGTGGTTATCTACATAACACAATCTATCCCTAGATAAAACATTCACACGACTCATATCATTAGTTTTCAGAGATCTTTCTGAAACAGAATAACTCCTGCAATTTAATTGGCTCAGTTTTTAAGGTCTTTATGGTTTTTTTTAATTCTTAATTATACTTAACAATTCTCAGGACATACACTGGGAGTTTTCCTAAATCTAATTGTGGGGAAAAAAAAAAAAATTCAAATCCTTCCAGCCCATAAATCAGCTAGTGGAGTGTCTATTGACATGACAATTTGTCAGCAGGAAGCATTTCTGATAAACATGTAAATTGGTAGATGATTTTTTTCTGTTTACCATAATACACCATTTGTTAACAAACCACGCACTGAGTAATGGAAGAAATATTACTGCAGACTTGTATCAAAGCAAAATACAAACAGCAAGTTTTACCCAAGCCTCTCTGAGGTGACGAGGACTGGTAAGTGTTGAGAAAATGCACCTCTCCTTCTCCCGAGTCTATTTCAAAGTAGCGGATGTTGCCGTCTCCCTGGAAGAGAAATTAAAACATTAAAACTTGCCAATGATGTATTGAAAGCATCAATTAAATCATCCGGGATCAAAAACAAGAAAAAAAGAACATGAAAGAGTCTTAACTCTGACGACATAGGAGATGTATCTTACACCCTAAAAACTCCCTACGACTAGTGTGGGTGTTGGATTGTACCATCATGCCCTAGCTAACTAAGAATTTCATGACAGAGTAGTCACTGGGTTGCCAGCAACTGACCAAAAAATTATCTGAAAATTTTGCGATGGCCCGATATCCTTGCGAATTTATGTTATCATATATGCCCACTTTCCCCTGGTATTTGAAGTATCGGCAATCTCAAATAGGAAAAAATATCGCATTTCCGATAATTATCGGCAAAATGGCAACCCTGGTGGTCAGGTTGATATCAAATGATTAGCCACAAAGTTACATAATAAGGCACCAGTGCAGTTTCAACTGATGTGGCCAGATGCTCTAATACTGATGGTGGTGTATTGTTACCATTTCAATTCAATGTTGATTTTAGGCCATTGTGTCCATTTCCAAAGTATATACAATAGAACAATACAATAAATTTGAACACACTTCAAAAATACACTATATTCTCATACCCTGTTGCTGCATCTCTCTCTTCTGTCTTCTGTATCACATTCTTCAAACTACCTTCCACTCTTAACACATTCATTCACACTTGCTCAATCCATGTGCGTTTTTGACCCAAACTTTCTCATCCCTTCTTCCTACACACTTCCTCTTACCATAAATAATTGGCCTCTCTTCCCATCACCCTCTATCTCATACATATGCTCATTCTCCTTCACTCATGCAGGCAAACAAATAGACAGATGGACAGATGCATGTATACATGCATACAAGCCCACAGTGTGCACATGCATGCACACGCACACAGACACACGCCCATACACAAAAAAAAACACATACACGAAAATAAAAGAGAATTCAATTGCTACTGAAATTAATCAGAGATTTCATAAATCTGAAACTGACATGAACAGCAAAAGGAAAAATTTGTGATGGCTTTATAAAATAAATTTTGGCAAGTCAAAAACATTGTTCACGGAACAGTTTCTTTACCAAAATCAATTAATGACACAGGATTTCATTGATTTACCTTCCCAGCCAGATAGACAACCCTTGTGTCTTGATCATAATAAGGCAGTAAAATTCCACTGGAGCAATCGAGGTCTGTGAGCGTCAAGGGTTTTCCAGCTTTCCTCTGAAAATACAAGAAAGAATTCTAAAATTGTGGCTTTTTGTTTTTTGCCAGGATCTAATTTTTGTGAATTTTGTAAGTTGAGCCTCACCTGCAATAAGTACTTCCCATGTGCAGAGAGATTCTGTTAAAAAAATTTCAAAGGGCTTAGATTCTGTTAAAATTTTTTCAAAGAACTTAGTACTTCAGGGATGCCACTCACTCTGAAGCTTTTGCGGCTTCGCGGGAATGCTTATGGACTTGGTCTCTAATTTGATTAGGCTGTTTGAATAAAACTCATCACATAGTTTGATTCTTCTAATTAATTCAAACATGTTCTTCATCAGTGTCAGAAACTGACTGTTAACATAAAGGCTTGGACAAGCTACATCAAAATCTTATTTCTCCAAGTGCCTGGGTTGGGATTTGGTAAAAGAAAGCTTCCTTTGCGAATTCCCCAGATACTACTAGGATGTCCCTAAAAGATTTTGCCGCTTAGATCTCTTGCTTTCAATCATGATTCAGACTATCTATGCAAATTAAGGTAGATCCAAGCGTTCTGTGAAGTGGACCAACCTAAACCACACACCGCCCGAGGAAGACGAGCAAGAGCGATGAGCAAACAGCCAGTCCTAGTACTGCCTAAGCTAGGCCTACAAGGCAATGTCCGCAGAAGAAAGTGTGCACTGGAAAGCGTAATGCCGAATATGTGTGTCTCGTATGGTTGCCATTCTCAAAACGAATTTTCAAAACCAAAATAACCACTTCCATGACAGTGGAACATGTTTACTAAGGCGGAATATGACCTTATATTAATTCTACTCTATCTAGCCATACCTTGGCCATATTGAAATGCCTACTGCCTATTTTGAATTCTGATCTATCCATACAGTGGCCCTACCGAAACTTCCGATAAAATTTCGGATTTCGGAATTTATTGTTTTAGAGAGTCGTCACCGGTTTTCGGATAGACCCCTGATAGGATTTTCGGAGCCGCTAATATTCTCAGATTTCCAAGAATTCTTGAAAGAGTGGCATGCCTGGTACCTATAAAAATGTGTATAGGAGTATTAGGAGACTATAACCCTAGAGAGAAACAGAAATATTCTTATTCTGGTTATAACCCGTTATTATTTGGACATTATCGATCATGGTATGGTGCTCTATCAAACTGAAGATGGACTACCAACTAATATGCTTAATCAGCAATTCTGAAATATTATCTCCAAGTACTCTAGAATTATACCCTCAAACTCATATCAAAAAACTGTCAGACAGGTCTCACAAAAAAAAAAAAACACCAGAATCATTAAATTCTTCTAGTCATGCATAAATATGAATGAGTGTCTACATCGCAGGGGAGACAAGTCTAGAAATTGAGGAATTGTTGGAGACAAGTTAAATGACATACCAACTTATCAAAAGACACATGAGACACCAAATTATGCAAACACTTTTTTAACATCTTAAAACCAAAAGGCTTATCTTTGTTTTTCTCCCCAAATCAATTTTTCGCATATGTGTTATCCTCATAGGCACTCATCTGTTAACAAAATAATCTGGCAAAATTCCAATGCCCAAACTGTAATAATAGATATGTAGCTAAGACCATTGTTAACCAAAGAGCTATCTTCAAATAGAACAGTTCAGTTCCTTCTGATCATTTCCTGCTAAAATGAATCACACGACCGACTGCAGATATATTTAACAAGATGTCATATTGTTGACATTCATGAAACAGTTACATTACTGATCCTTCAGGATTCAGGAATCCATCCAATATGCACACCAATACGCTGAATTAAGAACAACAGTGGGGACATCCGAGGTTTCACACTATGAGGAACTTACGATGTCCCACAGAGCATACTGGCGGTCACTGATCTTTGAGAACCCTGTAGTGAAGATTTGGTTGTCAGCCACAAAAACTACTTTAGATGCTTTGGCACTTTGATGACTATCTGTTTCCTGAAATCAGAGAGTGAGGAAGAGATAGAAAAAAATATTAAAACCAAACTTAGCAATACACAATATAGCATGTATTTGGACTGACCACTTGAAGGGTATGATTCTGAAATTCATGTATGAATTGAAGAGCGTTATTCCAGTAGGCACTAAGTCCAATTTACATTTTTTGTCAGTAGAAACAAATTTTAAGTGAAAAACAGATGGAATTAAATATCAAATTCCTCTCTCCACATAAAGTAAGAGTATTTTAAGAGTAACTTTAGAGACATGATGAATGAGATCTTTGTAAACTCGTACATTAAATAATGTTGTTGACAAATTGTGCGATTCTGCAACCCGTTTAGAAAAACGGCAAAATTTTACCAGCTTGGTTAATGCGGACTAAGCTTGTTTTGAAGCATCAGCAAAGCACAGGATGAAAAGAGAGTAGGAATGCCTTGGTGTGAAACACTTAGCTAAATTTTCAACGAAAGTGGACTTAGTGCCTTTTGGAAAAACGCTCTTCAATTTGCATGTCATAGTTTCCTTCTCTTTGTTAGGGATTATAGGTCTGTACTTTTGACAAATAAACTTTTGGGATCCACCCAGTAAATTGTAATATTCCAAACATGTTAGCTTTGGAAAGGATGCTTATGATAGAGGAACTACAGTGTTAAATCATGTGGCAACCATATGTATGCTAATGTCAAATACATTCTAGCCATATAGCCAAGTTGTCTAGCCAGCGTTCTTTAAACGGGTGGATAACACATAAGTATGACTATTTTAATTCCACAGCAAGCAGCAGATATATCAAACAAAATCAAGCTAAGGCAGTAAAGATGCAGAATACTTAAGCTGGCTTACATGGTTGAACTTTTAAATTTGAATGACCAAAATCTTAATTGAAAGCTGAATGATTCATTATTAGAGAAAGGTGTCTGTAGGTGCTTGAATTTAAGTGACATCATCATTTTTGCCACAAGCCTCTGCTGCTCACGCAAGAGAAATAACTCTTGACATGCAGGCCAAATTTCAATTACTCCAGCTGTCCTTAGTGCATCATAAAATACATGTGTGCACAGTAACAAAACGATGCCCCTTCTTAGTGAAACTGATTTGGTGGACACTGCAGATAATTATCCGAGAGAAAATGTACTGGATAATGGATAATTATTATTGATTGCATGTCCTCCTTTAAAAGTCATAGTTTGTTGGTATTACAAATTTCATTGATCTGGGTAGCATACCTTTGTCGCAGCAAAAACATAAATTGCAGGTCAATAAATGACATGCCAAGACCAGGAAGTTAGAAGCATACTGGGCATATATTATCAAACATGTATTTTTCATTTTTAAAATTTTTCATTTGAGACATCATAGCATCTAGATGTTTGAAATTTCCAGGATTATCAGACAGTGTCAGTCAGTCAATGTGCGCCAAATTTCAGCTGCATAACATCTGAATTATCAAAGTCATCAAACTCTGATACTGAGTAAATTTTTTGAGAGGGGACCACCCATTATTTCAACATGGATGAAATGCAATAAGACATGAGCACAGATTCACTCACCATCGCCACCTGCGCTGTCCTGGGATCCGTTATCCTAATCTTTTTATCTTTGCTGGTGGAGGCAACCAGACTCCCATCTCTCCCCCAGGACACAGAAAAGATGGTGTCTCTATGGCAACCAATGGAGGTGATGGGCTCTGCCTGCTCCACATTCCAGATCATGATCT
This sequence comes from Ellobium chinense, assembly GCA_033807755.1. NCBI lineage: Eukaryota > Metazoa > Mollusca > Gastropoda > Ellobiida > Ellobiidae > Ellobium > Ellobium chinense. The sequence goes on from JAWQUT010000761.1 coordinate 85,502, forward strand.
GCGGGAAGGAGAGTATAACAGCCACATGCTACTTAACTGCAATCTTCATAATCAGAACTTTCCCTTTGTCACAGATATTTTCAGTTTCAAAATACATATTTTACATGAAAGACGATGGATGATTGCAGTTTCTATTAGCCGCATCGCATCCATGATTCTGATAAGTTGTGATTAAACGTCGTCAAAATTACTGAACAAGTACTGTGGAAGTAAATAAGTAATTGTGGGACTTTTATTAATCACAGAGAAATTATTTAACAATGACAAACAACCTATTCATCTCATTCATAAAACATACACTCAAGAAAGCACACATAATCAATGCACAATGCAACAAATGGTATTTCATATTGAGCAGCTGACCAAAAAATTATCTGAAAACTTTGTGACGGCCCGATATCCTCGCGAATTTATGTTATCATATATGCCCACTTTCCCCTTGTATTTGAAGTATTTCTTATCCAATAGGAAAAAAATATCGGATTTCCGATAATTATCGGCAAAACGGCAACTCTGAAATACAGTACAAAGTCAAATGTGAGTCACCACAGTGCAATGCTCTAGTCTCTACTTTTACAGCCATATGATCATTTACACCCAAATGGAGTGGGGATATGAAGCTTAATATCTTTTCTTATGACACAACAATGTAAACGGCTTCAAGTTCAAGTGCAATGCCACTTGGAGACTTTGAAAACACTTTGATACACTTTGCACAGCATATCTTTATACACAAAAGTGTGTGCAACACAACTATCAAATGGGTTAATTCACTTTTACAGTTTTTTTCAGCAGTTACTTCATCTACATTTACAAAACTAACCCGAACAAGACATCCCATTTACACAAAAGATCCAATTTACACAGACAAAAGATTACACACAAGAATTAATTTCAATTTACACAAACAAAAAGATCAGTTTACACAAACAAAAACATCAGTTTACACAAACAAAAAATCCAACTTACACCACCAAAAAAATCCAATTTACACCACCAAAAAATCCAATTTACACCATCAAAAAGTCCAATTTACACCAACAAAATATCCTATTTAACACTTTTTGTCATGAAAGCTTTCCTTACTTAAGGGTTGTATACAGTAAACAAGGTGCGCAGATTATCACTATAAGTGCCCTAGAAATTTTATGAAAAATTGCACACCAAAATGCTAAATGGTGCAGGTTTCTCTCTCAAGAGTGATAATCTTACATTCATAAGACAATTGTCATCTGTGATAGTACCGGCTGTTTAACACCATTATTATTTCACTGACGGTTCTCGGATACCTTCTAGCAAGATGCTTCGTGAACTTCTTAGGAATTCCAGTCTAGACATAAAGTTACTTTATTTTATATCAAAGTGTATTCTTAATTCCTCCTAACTTAGCATCATCAGCATATACTAAAAAAAACCTCTCAGAGAATCATTTATAAAGTTATTTAAGAGACATGGATAAAGTCCGAAGTCAAATAACCAATGCTGTCCCAAATGAAAGCTGTCCTGGGATGATCGTCTTTAATAAAGCAACTTGCATAATTCATCACTTTGGCAAGCAATTTTACTTAGAAAATCCATCACACTTCTGTTATCTGTACTACAACCTCTGGAAAAATTCAGTGCCTCTCTGTGACAGGAAGGACAAACAGTAAAGAACAAGGACAAAAACAAGAATAGAGAACCACCATTTTATGGAACCAGATTGTCCATGGCGACTTAAATCAAATTCACCTATGGTGCCCTATGTTCGCTGTTTTTCCACTCGTATTATTCTATCGTAGCTTTAATAATTTCCAATTTGACCAATCATATACACCACTGATTGTTTAAGCACAGCACAGGGCAAATATTAATTGTGTCTTCTGTAAAATTACAATCTTGATGCATACGTTCTTTTTATGTAAAATAGCAGAGAGGTGTAGGGAAGACGAGATGGAGAAGAAATATAGAAAAGATCTGGAACAGGAGAGAAGGATACTAGAGCTGTAAAAGGAAACGAAAGTAACTATGTATCATGTATCCACCCTATTTACCTTGAAATCAAAGCCCACAGACATAAGAACATTGGCTGCCGTCGGATGCCATTCGACATATGCCACCCTTCTGGTATGCCCATGGAGATCCGCTGACCAGTCTGTGAGGGTTCCCATAAGGCCGTTGTCTGGTACCGTCCATATCTTCACCTAGATGAATGAAAACTCACAGTGTAAAAGTAGAGCTTGCAATTACCTTTTCAGTTTCATCAGTTTGGTATGCTAGATGAATGAAAGCTCACAGTGTAAAAGTAGAGCTTGCAATTACCTTTTCAGTTTCATCAGTTTGGTATGTTAGATGAATGAAAGCTCACAGTGTAAAAGTAGAGTTTGCATTTACTTTTTCAGTTTCATCAGTTTGGTATGTTAGATGAATGAAAGCTCACAGTGTAAAAGTAGAGCTTGCATTTACCTTTTCAGTTTCATCAGTTTGGTATGCTAGATGAATGAAAACTCACAGTGTAAAAGTAGAGCTTGCATTTACCTTTTCAGTTTCATCAGTTTGGTATGCTAGATGAATGAAAGCTCACAGTGTAAAAGTACAGCTTGCATTTACCTTTTCAGTTTCATCAGTTTGGTATGCTAGATGAATGAAAGCTCACAGTGTAAAAGTTGAGCCTGCATTTACCTTTTCAGTTTCATCAGTTTGGTATGCTAGATGAATGAAAGCTCACAGTGTAAAAGTAGAGCCTGCATTTACCTTTTCAGTTTCATCAGTTTGGTATGCTAGATGAATGAAAGCTCACAGTGTAAAAGTAGAGCTTGCATTTACCTTTTCAGTTTCATCAGTTTGGTATGCTAGATGAATGAAAGCTCACAGTGTAAAAGTAGAGCTTGCATTTACCTTTTCAGTTTCATCAGTTTGGTATGCTAGATGAATGAAAGCTCACAGTGTAAAAGTAGAGCTTGCATTTACCTTTTCAGTTTCATCAGTTTGGTATGCTAGATGAATGAAAGCTCACAGTGTAAAAGTAGAGCTTGCATTTACCTTTTCAGTTTCATCAGTTTGGTATGCTAGATGAATGAAAGCTCACAGTGTAAAAGTAGAGCTTGCATTTACCTTTTCAGTTTTATCAGTTTGGTATGCTAGATGAATGAAAGCTCACAGTGTAAAAGTAGAGCTTGCATTTACTTTTTCAGTTTCATCAGTTTGGTATGTTAGATGAATGAAAACTCACAGTGTAAAAGCAGAGCTTGCATTTACCTTTTCAGTTTCATCAGTTTGGTATGTTAGATGAATGAAAACTCACAGTGTAAAAGCAGAGCTTGCATTTACCTTTTCAATTTCATCAGTTTGGTATGCTCGCTAACGTGCTGTAGGATCAGCTAAACATTAGAGGGTCTCAAAGTTAAACTGAAAACGTCATTCTATGCTGCATTAATTTATCCATGTTCTGGGCCCATTGTTTACACGGCGCAGATTCTCCACCGGGGAGAAGAGAAGTGGGGTCGTCCGACGGCCGATAAAACGACTCTCGGGTTCAAAATGTACGGTCTTTTCAAACACATATAAATCTATTTCTTTATTGAGATAGACAAAAATGAAGACAACCACTGAGAAGATCTTTGAAAAAACTTAAATTTCATATATAATACATCATAGTATACCAGTGGTGACTGGGATAAAAATTGAGGTGAACATGAGCAATTTCTGATCGTTCACCTCTCGAGAGTCACAAAACTCGGCAGTTTGGGGTACCTACTAACTCACATGCATTTCATGTACATTTCAGTCTTTAGATGCAGCTTTACCCCCCGTGGAGCATGATGTTATCCAGTTATGGCTCAATAAGAAGAGAAGGGAAGTATACAGGAGAGAGAGAACAGACATAGAGACACAAAGAGGATGAATTGACGCTTGACTTCATATAGTTTTGTAATGCACCTAGGGACGAGGGTGTGGGGACAAGCGAACGAAATGATATATTTAATTCATTATTATCAGTCCTGTCTCTCTGATGAAGGAAAAGAGGGTGAAACAAGTGATTCTGTGCCGAGGTAAAACTCTGTGAGTTAGTAAGAAAACTATCAAAATCTTTTTTTTCCATGAGAAATAGCCACTTGAGTTCAGATCAGTAGGATACAGAAAGATTTTGATCAAATCTAGCATTTCACAGGATGCCCTGAACATCTGACATGGTCTTATTAGGCAATATCACCAGTCTAACCCAACCATTACATGAGGACTTGCAAAGTGTTTTGAAACAGCATCTCTCCCTTTCCATGTCAACTGACTTAGGCAATCATATACCTCCAATTCAATCTGTCAGCTGTCCCCTCAACAGTTCTTCAGTGCCTTGTTCTGTTCCTCCAAAAATTGTGGGTGCAAATTACTGCAAATTTCACCATTTTTGAGATTCTGCTGCAATTTTGCAAATGTTTGCAAATTTAGACATTTCCTGCAAAATATTTGGCATAAATTTTGCTGATTTTGGTGGAACAATGTACTTTTAATGCCCGGTGAGGGCACATTTTATGTGTTTCTACTGACACAGTATTGCAATGATTTCTCATCCGATTCTACAACTTTGCAGTAGTACCGTTGTAGACAATGTGACGTGGTGATAAATATAATGAAATTAATAAAGTTACTAGGCTATTTTTGCAGAAATGTTGCACATTTGGGTGCAAATTTTACTACATTTTGCATGCAAAATTTGCAATTTTTGGTGCAAATTTTGAGGGTTTGAAATGCAATTTTCCTCAAGGACAGCATGCTCAACCATCCAACTTGCCAGTCCATTTAAATATTTGCTCTCTTTGTGTTTCCTCTATTTTATTTACCACTTAGTTTTTCAGCTGTAACCATGTCTAACATCATCCAGCCAAAAGGCTCATATTTGTCTTGATGTTAACACATAATATTGTATTTATTCGAATTGGCTGAAGGCCTATAATAAAATTGAACTTGAACTTGAACTTGTCAAAATGTGTTTGATAAAACTCAGTGGACATTTTGAAGTTTTATACAGGATAGTTATGCTGACATTACTGACACTCATTTTGAAGTTTTACTATTTCTTTTGACATCTGCATACATATAGGGCGTAATCCATCGTAAATTTTTAGACCTACTAGTTAGGTAGGCCTGTCGGCTGTACCTCCCAGCCCTCACCTACAGGCTATCTAACTAGCAAATCTAAAATTTTACGATGGATTACGCCCTATACGTATGCAGATGTCAAAAGAAACAGTAAAACTTCAAAAATGAAAACTCAGTGGTTTTGTTTGAATCTCTTTGCTTCACAAAATTCATGTCTAATTTCTGTAACCTCATCAAGAGCATTCAAAGTTTCACAGAAATATTTTGTTGGGAGATGAGTATTGATCTGATGTTCAAGAATGTGCAAAAAAGTGATTTAGCAGGAAAACCAACATCAGCCCTTTTGTTGGAAGATGATAGATGTGCTCATGCCATTGTATTCTTAGTAGAAGCCTTATGAACTTTACTGCCTCTCCTCATTGTTATTAGTAATTGCCTTTCAAGCTTTACATCCTTCAAGACCTGTGATATGTTTTCCTTTCTGTCACAACAACTTTAGCATTTTAGGAAGCACCAGTCTGTGGTTGGGAACAGCACTAGTCTTGTATACAGAGGGATTTCACAACAAACACATCAAATGTAACTTACTGTACAATCATCAGATCCAGAGGCTATTACACAATCATTGAAAGGGCTCCACTTGACGTCCAGTACTGCCCCTGCATGGCCACATACCCTTGGACAGTTGACGTCCACTCGGCCAGGCTGAAAGAGAAACACAATGATAAAGAAATATTAATGAGACACTTCATCAGCTTATTCTTACAAGAGTCTGGACTACTGTGACTTTTGTCTTTTGAACGCTGCAACCCGATGGGATTTTTAAATTTGTTCTAGCCTTGTCTACTCACATAGTGACACAGTCTTACTGGAAGTTTCAAAACTGATTATACAAATTCATGTTTTTTAAAACCATAAACGTAATGAAGTTAAATATGACCAGTTCCCCCTCTCCAATCCTCACTTTGTTTTTATTCATAAATCAGAATCTATGTTAACAAGTCCTAAAGAAATTGAAATATGAGTAAATATCTAAATGGAGAATCTGCGTGAAACTCAAGGATTCTACATGACTGGATAATAAATCATGATTAACTATACTGACTATAGTACTCTTCTATGAGTAGGTGAAAAAAAAAATCATCCCTGACACTCATTATACATTTTGCAAAAAGTTTTGTGTCATTGGGCAGAATCATATTTAGTTTAAATTCATTGCCTCATGTGGCATGGGAAACTATTTTATATATATATATATATATATACCCCTCCCAGTATCTTGAGGCTGTTCTATATACCCTCCTAGTAACTTGAGACTGATCTATATATATATCCCTCCCATAGCTTCAGACTGGTCTATATACCCCTTCCAGTAGCTTGAGACTTTCTACATATCCCTCCCAGTAGTTAGACTGTTCTATATACCCCTCACAGAAGCTTGGGACTGTTCTATATACCCCTCACAGTAGCTTGGGACTGTTCTATATACCCCTCACAGTAGCTTGAGACTGTTCTATATACCCCTCACAGTAGCTTGAGACTGTTCTATACACCCCTCCCAGTATCTTGAGACTGTTCTATACCCCTCCCAATATCTTGAGACTGTCTCCCGGTATCCTGAGACTGTTCTATATACCCCTCCCAGGATCTTTGGCTACTGAGAAGTGCTGGATGGATTTATCCACCTAGTATCGATGCAGTCAGCGAGCAACTTTCATTGGCAGGCAATAACATGGCATTATAAACTGACACAGCCAGGTACATTTTTGCTGGGCGAGAGTAATGGCAAAACCAGTTATTCTCTTTTTCAATTATTCCTACATAACATTTTAGGTCGTCTTGTGGCATCAAAAATATGGGACAATTCCACAAAACTGAGGACAGGTCTGCATCTCATACTGTCTCTGATAATGATGTCTCTTCTTTACTCAGATTTTAACTTTGATAGGCAGAACAGATTACCTGTGCCTAAGATCTCATTTTCCTAATACTGTACAGGGATGTGTAAGTGGCACATAATGAAAATTCCAGAAAATTGCTGAGACTAAGCCGATGCTATTCTATTTATCACATGCCAAAACACTACTAATTAATACATCACAAATACTGTTATTAACAATAGTAATAATAATAGTGAAGTCTTGCAACCTTCAAGACTGTGGAGAATTGGGAAATACTGGAGGATTTATATTTCTGTGTGACTGTGCAGCATTTAAAGCCTTCAAGTTTGTTGAAAATTGAAAATACCCACAGAGATGCCTACCCCTGGAGGTGCAATGAGTGAATTTTCCCTCTGAACGCAAAATGAGGGAATTTCTGGACCAGTGAGGAAATGTGTATCTACAAATACATATAACAGTAGACAAATGAATATAATGCACATCTTCCACTTCTCATCATTAAAAGACAGTTAATGCATCAATAATTAACTCTTTCCCTACTTCAAGCCAGAAAATCCGGCTTGGGCCAGAAGTGAGAAGTCACGGCAAGACCTCGAGCCAGAAAATGCAGCTCGGTAAATACACATACTATTCTTCTCTCACACAGTACTAATACATAAATAAACATTTTCTTCTTCTTATATGATTCATCCCAGTTTATTTGATACATAATTTACATGCTTTATTTGCTGTGGGCCGCTGCAGCAAAGGAAGGATTTATGTACTGTAGGTGTGGATAAAAAATTGGGTCATGAAACTGGCCGTGTCTTGAGGTGACCTGCTATGGGAATTAGGTCAAGTAGTGAAAGAGTTAAAAGTAACAGAATGAAGCATGCTGTTCTTTATCATGGTTATGACATAAAAAGTGAGTATACATGGTGTATAACTGTAGATCAAGAAGCCTGCTTCTTTTCTTCACCACTCCATCACCATCTGAACTTTTGTTATTCAGCTCAATGCCATTTAGTCTAATGGTATTTTATAGCTTTTTATTGCTAGCTGTGTGTGTGTGACATACAGGGCATTCCACAGGTTAGGTCTTGAGAAGAGAAATGAAGCTCTGATGTCAGCTCTTGGCACCATTTGCTACACTGACCACTCAATAAATTTTCTTCCCAATATCTAGACTTTCTGCATCCTTACCACTGACTTTGTTCAATTTCAATTAGATTTGTGAAAAACTGGCAAACATCAAACTTCTCTGGTTCAGAAAATTCACTGCAATCATTATCAATTTATCACGACCCTTGACCTACATATATGGCTGGCTGATCAAATTGTAAATTCCACTGTAACCTATGTGGAATTCATGATTTGATCGGCTGACCGACAATATCTGAATTAGCACCAGCAGACATCCTGTAACTTACAAACAATGTAGAGTGACTCCCCTTTACTAACAAAATCACTTCTATAGTGGCTCTATGCTTTTGATTTTGAGAAGCAGATGAAGCAAAGTTTGTTAACTAAACATCTATGACGAAACTAAAAATTTTGTTAACTGATCATATTGGCTACCACTGTCAGTTTCACACTGGTTGATTATTTTGCTAGCTATTTTGGGTACCATGCGGAAATATTGCAGGTCTGCGGGAAATTCCTGCAAAATGCAGAAAGAAAGGCATCTCTGTACTGAAGGATTTACACCCATATGTGACTGACTGAGAGCATGTAAGGCTCAAACATCCTCACCCTATTGACATCCAAAATAACAAATGATCCTCCTCCAGCACTCTCTGTGACTACGGCCAGAAACCTGGGGTTGACGCTGCAGAAATTGCTGTCATGGGTGTTACGGGTTATTCTTATGTTTTCGAAAGTCTGCTCACGGCGGGACTGAGCTCCATAGACGTGACGAAACTTTGAGCTGCGAATACGCAAAGCCATGTTGCCTCCTTCCCCACCAGGTCAACCTTTCACCTCTGTCCAGAGTATGGCGGATGTAACACTTCAGCTGTATCCAATCTAGAGGAAAAAAAGCATTTTTTTAAGCCAGAATATTTCCATTTTATAATAAATACTAGACAGCAGTATTTTCTACAGACTCCACAATTCACCCCTCTTTTTTCCTTCCAAAAAAAAAAAATCTCCCTCAAAATTTACACATGCTCTGGCCAGATTTGTCCCCCAACTGAGACAGAACTTAAAAAAAGAAAACACTTCATCCATACACACACATTTCCTTCCACTACAGTAAAGATCAGTTATATCCAGCAGCACATTATATTTATAAAACCAATGCTGTCCTCCAAAGGCAAATCGACGTATCTATAGTTCTCCTGCGCTTTGTGACTCCAATGTGTTTTGGTCCACATGAACCCACTGTAGGTCTTGCCTGAAGCAGAAATGCATATCAACAGACGATCTGATTTCTAGGTGAAATATAATGATATTCAATAATGATGTATTCAACACTTCTCAAGGTTTCTACAAAGACAAACGTCCATTGGGCAGTCCGGTTGAACTGGACAGTTACATCGTTTTACTTTGGGGGGCAGAATGCTAGTTATTACTTCATTAAAAACACCCTAGAACCCAAATAAGTGTGGTTTAAAAAAGCTTAATATGGTAAGGTACACTTATTGGAATCTTCAGAAATCTCCATCCAGTGAACTTTTCTTCAACAACTGCTTTCTTCACAAGGCTGTGCTAAAAATGTATTGAGGAAAAGAGTCTATAATTTAAAACAGACTGCAGATATTTACTCCAGTTAAGATGATCAAGAGGGTCACCTTCCTGGCCTGGGTCAGATTGTCAGAATAAACGTAACATGGAGTATGTGGTGAAACGTATGGAGTATGTGGTGCCACAACTTGTCACCTACCGAAAATACTGTGAGTACAGTAAGGTAGTGTGACACGTCCACACTCAGTGACCGTAACAAAGGTGTGACATGAAAAATAAATGAACCAGACTTCTACTAAACTAGATAGAAACAAGACATGTAGAGACCAACAAGTTCTTTACAACACAAGTTCTCGGTGTTTTATCTCTGAAGGTCACAACCAGCATTACTTAACTGAGATCTAAAGGCGAGGAATTCTGAACACGTCTCATACCTAAAAATATTTATTAAATCAGTATTTTTTTTTTTCTGCTAAGCCTGACAACATAACTCTAGTACTAGCATTAAGCACCTGCGTTACCACAATCTTTCACCACCTGACCCAGTGTCAGAAGTCTTAACATTTCACCTTGAAATTTGCCACTCTCCTGACTGTAAGGCAGTGTACTGTACAAGTTTGACGCCATAACTTTCCAGTTGCCACCAACAGGCTAATAAATTTGAAGTTAGCAATTCTCAGGTTGCCACTGACGTGAAATATTCGATGATCATGCTTGAATAGTTAAATATCCTTTTCATTTATATAACCCTGACAGCAAAACAATTGTCAGCTTATTATTCCATTCTGAAACACTTCTTTTAAAGATCTTGAACTTGACATAGGAAATAAGACTAGAATAGAGCACTGTTTGTAAGTAAAGGCTAAGCTTAGTTTAGTCACTTTGAACTATCAACTAAACCAGACATTATTTTCTCATTAGTCATTAAGAGTCTTACAGTCTAGGGGAGGAATTCCATATGTGTGCCAGAAAGATTTCTGCATGCAACACACCGATCCAACAACATACCCTAACCCTAACCATAACCCTAACCCAGGCTCAGGGTTAGGGTTAGGGTCAGAGTAGGGTTAGGGTAAGGGTTAGGATATGTTGTTGGTTCGGTGTGTTGCCTACGGAAATCTTTTTGGCACACATATGGAATTCCTCCCCAGTCTAGACTAGTTGAACTTGTACTTGATCAAACAAGAAGTAGACCTAGATCTAATTAATTTCATTCACTATGAAAGACAGAAACAAAATTTTCTAAACAATAAATGTGTGCACTAGTTCAAAGCGTTCAGTGTGGGATTACCACAATAGGACTGATTCAATCTTCACTCAGACAAAAAAAAAAATGTGTTCAAAAATCCCTCCAATGAGATGAAGCCAGGGACCAAAATATGGGCCAGAAGCTCTTAAGAAAATCTACCCACGATATTAAGATTATAAATACCGCCTGCCACGACAAGGCCTGTGGTGGAGATTGTGGCAGAGTAGAACTGCTAGTCTAGAATTCCTTCTGGCACTCCTGCACTTCTGGTTTCGTACGAACAAGGAAACAAAATTTTGAGTTTGAGCTTTGTCCTGAATTTCAGTGCTTGACTGCAATTCCATCCAGCCGTCAGAATTATGGAGACACTAACACTTCTGCTAAAAAGCTACATCATCAATACATATACTATCCCTACCGGTTCACATTCCCCTGCACGCAAACTTGAAATCTCCCGTCCATTAAATTTTTCACCTTCTGCATTTACACCGCCATCTTGGACGGAGAGTTCAGTCACGTGACTTTGGGGGTATCCATTTATTTACTTGCTCCAAACAAAACGGTGCATCGAATGGGAAACGCCCATGCATCAACGTGAAGTTTATCCAACGGTGCAGTGTGTTTAACCCTGTGTTCAAAGCTCCGGGATTACATTAGAAGACGATTTAAATGCCTGGCACGTAGAAGTGAGAGCTGAGAGATCGCACTACCGCACAATATTGACAACAAGCGGGACGCGAAATCCGACACTATACATTGGGAAGAGTTGGCAAAAGGGCAGAGGGCAAAGATTATCGATTGTGGAATGTGGCTTACCGTTAAGGGATTTCCAAACTGATAGTTCAGGGATAACTAGGTGAAAATGGCGGGACGATGGGTTGGCGTGTTCGATAACAAATGATGTGCTGATAATGTTCAGTGTGTATGAGTTGCGACAGTTAGGGCTTGTGTGAACATTATTTTTAGGAGCAGTTAAGGTGTGCATGTGTGTGTGGAGAGGGATGGGGTGAGGGAAATAAAATTTTAATAATTATATGACGGGGCTACTTTTGGGGCTTCAAGTTCTGCCCCACCCCCTCCCTTTTGCCCTTGTCTCTCCTCATCCCNCACACACACACACACACACAGCACGCACACACACTGGCTGGCAGAGTTCCTTCCCTTCTTCATTCCCCCTTCCCCCTCCAACAGCACACGAAGAATTGACGATTGTAGTACTATACCGCTATCATTTTGTTTTTTGTTTGTTTGTTTGTTTTATAAGGACAGGCTTGTATTGAGTTCATGAAAATAAGCGTAAGATGCTAGAGCTAAATTGTTTTGGAATTTTCATTTGCTTTTTATGATTATTATTATTATTACTATTATTATTATTATTATTATTATTAGGCTCAAGATGATAAAAATTATTAAAAATATTGATGGTACGAAATATTTTATTGCCTTGTTATAGACGGACAGGGAAGCAAAGGCGATGTACAAACAAACAAACAAGCCAAAAAAAAAATTAATATGAAATAAAATTAGTAGAAAGTAAGAAACAAGCAAACATGAGGGCAAGAAAGTAAAATAGAAAATGTTCAAAGAGAAGTAAGCTTCGAAAATAACCGCCAGTGCATAATTTAGTATAACATTATGATCGCGACTTAGGTATGCAGTATGCAAATATGAATGGCCCTTGACCTCTTTGTTTTTTCTTGTCGGTTAGGCCTGCCCCTACCGTCTTTCTTACCCTCCCCCACATTCATCCCATCAATAAGGAACAATCTTTTATTATTATTTGTTTCATATTTTAGGATAAACATTTAAACATAGTTTTTTTTTTTATCGCTTGGACGTCTCCGAATAGGAGAATCTGCAATTGGGGACAAGCCTGATATATCGTATAAACAATCCCTCGCCCTTCCCTTTCCCTTCCCCCGCCCCCATAAACAAACAAAAACAAAAAAAGCGTAAGTAAACTACGCCCCTGATCTCAGCTGTCAGTGGCTGGCTTCTCTACCCCACTTAACCCCAGTGAGAATGACACTCGTTCGCCTTTTCAACTTAATTGAAATTCTGCACATGTAACGTATGTCAAGCCAGGTCTTAAGAACATTTTTTATTCCTTTTACTTTGAGAATATATTGGTGTATTTTACGTAGATGTTTTACTGTTGTTGTTGATGTTGTTGTTGTTGTTGTTGTTGTTCTTGTTGTCGTTGTTGTTGTTGTTGTCGTCGTCGTGTTGTTGTTGTTGTTGTTGTTGTTGTTGCGGTGGTGGTGGTGGTGGTGGTGGTTGTCGTTGTTGTTGTTGTCGTCGTTGTTGTTGTCGTTGTTGTTGTCGTTGTTGTTGTTGTTGTTGTTGTTGTTCTTGTTGTTGTTGTTATTGTTGTAGTTGTGGTGGTTGTTGTTGTTGTCGTTGTTGTTGTTGTTGTTGTCGTCGTCGTCGTCGTCGTCGTCGTTGTTGTTGTTGTTGTTGTTGTTGTTGTTGTTATGATAGTGGTGGAGGCTGACATACAGTGCCAGCTAGATTTCATCCTGACATGGCTGATGTTTACCTTAACGTTATATGAATGTATACGTTATTCAAGAGCGTGTATGTAGTTATGAAATTTAGCGAGGGTGAAAATGAGTTAAAGAGATTGAGCATGGGCATACCATGGAAGTATTGGATCTATTTTATTACGGGCTGAATTTGCAAATTTGACTTACGCACATCATATCTTAAAATCATGACTTTCCGAAGTAAGCCGATCATAACATTGCAGGTTATGAACTCAAATAATTATAATTTAAGCTTCATGTCTAGTTCGTAAAGTGAATAGGGCTGTAATATCAGGTATGTAAATGTGGATGCTTGCTGTGTCATAAAAGGCTATAAAAGATTCAAACTGGTAAATAATGGTTCTCTATGCGTACACTTGTTGTGTAGTAAATGCACTGTTCCCTATTTCTAGTTTTTTTGCTCACAGGTCTGTTAAAGTTCTCCACCTCCTCCTTCTCTCTCTCTCTCTCTCTCTCTCTCTCTCTCTCTCTCTCTTGGCTCTTTCTCCCCCGTTTGATTTCTCTCTCAATCTTCAATGTCTCACTCTTCGACCTTCTCTCTCTCACACACACATTCTCTCATGCTCTCTCTCTCTCTCTCTCTCTCTCTCTCTCTCTCTCTCTCTCTCTCTCTCTCGCCTATTAATTTCTCTCTCTCTTTGTCTTTCAAATTGCCTCTCTCTTTCTCTTCTCTATCTCTGTCATTCTTCGTCCTTGTCGAATTTTTTTTCCCCTGGACAGTATCAATAATCGATGGCTAACTACAAGAGAGACAGTTAGTGAACCAGGAATCTTATTAAGATACGGACGATGCGATCAGGGGCGTAAATCACTGGCAGAGAGAGCGTTTCTCATCCATGTGGGCGTCCACACATGATACTGAAATTCAGACTCTCTTAGTTTCTTACCTCACCTCACACCTTCTCTCTCCCCCTCACCCCCT